>UESW01004134.1:1157786-1231316 GCA_900491605.1 Calamus simplicifolius | reverse complement strand
TTGTGATCCACCCAATCAGAGACGATCGGACGGTTGCGATCGATCCAAGCCATGATCCGGATCGGCGATCATCGATCCGACCGTTGCGATCCATCCAATCGAGATGATCCGACGGTTGCGATCGATCCAAGCCATGATTCGGATCGGCGATCATTGATCCGACTGTTGCGAACCATCTAATAAGGACGATCCAACAGTTGCGATCAATCCAAGCCGTGATCCTGATCGACAATCATCGATCCGACCATTGCGATCCACCCGATCGAAGACGATTCGATGGTTGCGATCAATCCAAGTCATGATCCCGATCGACGATCATCGATCCGACCTTTGCGATTCATCCGATCGGAGATGATCCGACGGTTGCGATCGATCTGAGCCATGATCCCGATCGGGGATCATTGATCCGACCATTGCGATCCACCCGATCGAGGCGATCCGGTGGTTACGATCGATCCAAGTCATGATTCGGATCGACGATCATCGATTCGATCATTGCGATCCATCCTATCGGAGACGATCCGATGGTTGCGATCGATCCAAGCCTTAATCCCGATCGTGATCATCGATTCGACCATTGTGATCCACCCGATCGGAGACAATCTGACGGTTGTGACGATCCAAGCCATGATCTTGATCGGCAATCATCAATCCGACCTTTGCGATCCATCCGATCGGAGATGATCGACGGTTGCGATTGATCCGAGCCATGATCCCGATCGGCGATCATTGATCTGACCGTTGCGATCCATCCGATCGGAGATGATCCGATGGTTGCGATCGATCCCAACCATGATCCCGATCGGCGATCATCAATACGACCGTTGCGATCCATCCGATCGGAGAGGATCCAACGGTTGCGATCGATCCGAGCCATGATCCTGATCGGGGATAATCGATCCAACCGTTGTGATCCACCCGATCGGAGATGATCCGACCATTGCGATCGATCCGAGCCATGATCTCGATCGGCGATTATCGATCCAACCATTGCGATCCACCCGATTGGAGATGATCGGACGGTTGCGATCGATCAAAGCCATGATCCTGATCGGTGATCATCGATCCGACCGTTCTGATCCATCCGATCGGAGACGATCGGACGATTGCGATCGATCCAAGCCATGATCCTGATCGGCGATCATAGATCCAACCATTGCGATCCATCCCATCAAAGAGGATGCGACGGTTGCGATCGATCCAAGCCATGATCCCGATCGACGATCGTCGATCTGACTATTGCGATCCATCCAATCGAAATGATCCGGCGGTTGCGATCGATCCAAGCCTTGATCCCAATCGGCGATCATCGATCCGACCGTTACGATGCACCCGATCGGAGACGATCCTATGGTTGCGATCGATCCAAGCCATGATCCCGATCGGCGATCATCGATCCGACCATTGCGATCCATCCGATCGGAGATGATCCAATGGTTGCGATCGATACGAGCCATGATCCCGATCGGCGATCATCGATCCAACCGTTGCGATCCACCCGATCGGAGATGATCCGACGGTTGCGATCGATCCAAGCCATGATCCTGATCGACGATAATCGATTCGATCGTTGCGATCCATCCGATCGAAGACAATCCGATGGTTGTGATCGATCTAAGCCATGATCCCGATTGGCGATCATCGATTCAACCGTTGCGATCCATCCAATCGGAGATGATGCAACGGTTGCGATAGAACCAAGCCATGGTCTCGATCGGCGATCATCGATCCGACCATTGCGATCCATCCGATCATAGATGATCCGACGGTTGCGATCCATCCAAGCCATGATCTCGATTAGGGATCATCGATCCAAACATTGCGATCCACCCTATCGGAGACGATCCGATGGTTGCGATCGATCCAAGCCATGATCCTGATCGACGATCATCAATTCGACCGTTGCGATCCATCCGATCAGAGACGATCCGACGGTTGCGATCGATCTAAGCCATGAACCGGATCGGTGATCATCAATCCGACAGTAGCGATCCACCCAATCGGAGACGATCAGACGGTTGTGGTCGATCCTAGCCATGATTCCAATCGGCGATCATCAATCTGACCGTTGCGATCCATCCAATCGGAAATGATCCGATGGTTGCGATCGATCCAAGCCATGATCCCGATCTTCGATCATCGATCCGACCATTGCGATCCATCCAATCCGAGATGATCCGACGGTTGCGATCGATCCAAGCCATGATTCCAATCGGCGATCATCGATCCGACCGTTGCGATCTACCCGATCGGAGACGATCCGATGGTTGCGATCGATCCAACCCATGATCTCGATCGACGATCATCAATCCGACAATTGCGATCCATCTGATCGGAGATGATCCAACGGTTGCGATCGATCCGAGCCATGATCTCGATCGGGGATCATCGATCCGACCGTTGCGATCTACCCGATCGGAGATGATCCGATCATTGCAATCGATCCAAGCCATGATCTCGATCGGCGATGATCGATCCGACCATTGCGATCCACCCGATCAGAGATGATCGGACGGTTGCGATCGATTCAAGCCATGATCCCGATCGGCGATCATTGATCCGACCATTGCGATCCACCCGATCGAAGATGATCCAATAGTTGCGATCGATCTAAGCCATGATCTCGATCAGCGATCATCGATCCGACCATTGCAATCCATCCAATCCGAGATGATCCGATGGTTACGATCGATCCAAGCCATTATCCCGATCGGCGATCATCGATCTGACCGTTGTGATCCATCCAATCGGAGACGATCCGATGGTTGCGATCGATCCAAGCCATGATCCTGATCTTCGATCATCGATTCGACCATTGCGATCCATCCAATCCGAGACGATCCGACGGTTGCGATTGATCCAAGCCATGATTCTGATCGGCAATTATCGATCCGACCGTTGCAATCCACCCGATCGGAGATGATCCGATGGTTGCGATCGATCAAACCCATGATCTCGATCAGCGATCATCAATCCGACCATTGCGATCCATCCGATCGGAGATGATCCGATGGTTGCGATCGATCCGAGCCATGATCCCGATCGAGGATCATCGATCCGACCATTGCGATCCACCCGATCGGAGATGATCCGACCGTTGTGATCGATCCGAGCCATAATCCCAATCGATAATGATCGATCCGACCGTTGCGATCCACCCGATCAGAGATGATCGGACGGTTGCGATCGATTCAAGCCATGATCCCGATCGGCAATCATCGATCCGACCATTATGATCCACCCGATCTAAGATGATCCGATGGTTGCGATCGATCCAAGCCATTATCCCAATCGGCGATCATCGATCTGACCATTGCGATCCACCCGATCGGAGACAATCTGATGGTTTCGATTGATCCAAGCCATGATCCCGATCGGCAATCATCAATCCGACCATTGCTATCCATCCGATCAGAGATGACCCAACGGTTGCGATCAATCCAAGCCATGATCCCGATCGGGGATCATCGATTCGACCATTGTGATCCACCCGATCGAAGACGATCTGACCATTGTGATCGATCCAAGCCATGATCTCGATCGGCGATCATCGATCCGACCATTGCGATCCACCCGATCAGAGATGATCGGACGGTTGCGATCGATCCAAGCCATGATCCCGATCGGCGATCATCGATTCGACCGTTGCAATCCACCCGATCGGAGATGACCGATGGTTGCGATCGATTCAAGCCATGATCCCAATCAGCGATTATCGATCCGACCATTGCGATCCATCCGATCGAAGACGATCGGACGGTTGCGATCGATCCAAGCCATGATCTGGATTGGCGATCATCGATCCGACCATTTCGATCCATCCAATCGGAGACGATCCGACAGTTGCGATCGATCCAAGCCATGATCTTGATCGGCGATCATCGATCCGTCCGTTGCGAACCATCCAATTGGAGACGATCCGATGGTTGCGATCGATCCAAGCTATGATCCCGATCGACAATCATCGATCCGACCATTGCGATCCACCCGATCGGAGATGATCCGATTAGGCATGGGTACTGGGCTATGCCGTGCCAGGCATGACCCAGGCCCATTGTGCCAGAAAAATTACCGTGCCGTGCCTGGCATGGCCCATTAACAAATGGGCCATGCCAAAACGGCCCTTCTGGGCCATTTTGTGGGTCGTGCCATGGCACGGCCCAGCAACGGCCCTGCTGGGCCGTGCCAGAATGGCCCTGCTGGGCCATTTTGTGGGCCGTGCCATGGCACGGCTGGTACAAGGAGCACATTGTGCGCCTAGGCACCAGCCAGCTGATCCAAGCCATGATCTGATCGGCGATGATGGATCCAATGATTGCAATCAATCTGATCGGAGATGATTCGACTATTGTGATCGATCCATGCCATGATCTCGATCGGCGATGATCGATCCGATGGTTGCGATCCATCCGATCGGCGATGATCCGATGGTTGCAATCGATCCAAGTCATGATCCCGATCGGCGATGATCGATCGGACCGTTGTGATCAATTCGATCGGAGATGATCCGACGGTTGCGATCGATCCAAGCCATGATCCCGATCGAGGATGATCGATCCGACAGTTAAGATCCATCCGATCGGCGATGATCCGACGGTTGTGATTGATCCAAGCCATGATCATGATCGACGATGATCAATTGGATCGTTGCGATCAATCCGATTAGAGACGATCCGACGGTTGCGATCGATCCAAGCCATGATCCTGATCAGGGATGATCGATCCGATGGTTGCGATCTATCCCATCGGCGATGATCCGATGGTTGTGATCGATCCAAGCTATGATTCCGATCAGCGATTATCGATAGGAGATTATCCGACGGTTGCGATCGATCCAAGCCATGATCCCGATCGATGATAATCGATCAGATCGTTGCGATCAATCCAATCGGAGACGATCCGACGGTTACGATCGATCCAAGCCATGATCCCAATTGAGGATGATCGATCTGACGGTTGCGATCTATCCCATCGGCGATGATCCGATAGTTGCGATCGATCCAAGCTATGATCCCAATCGAAGATGATCGATCAGACCGTTGTGATCAATCCGATCGAAGATGATCTGACGGTTGCGATCGATCCAAGCCATGATCCCATTCGGCGATAATCGATCCGATGGTTGCGATCGATCCGATCGGAGACGATCCGACGGTTGTGATCGATCCAAGCCATGATCTTGATCGACGATGATCGATCAGATTATTGTGATCAATTCGATCGGAGATGATCCAATGGTTACGATCGATCCAAGCTATGATCCCAATCGGGATGATCGATCCGACAGTTGCGATCTATCCCATCGACGATGATCCGACGGTTGCGATCGATCCAAGCTATGATCCCGATCGGTGATGATCGATTGGACCATTGCGATCAATCCGATCGGAGATGATCCGATGGTTGCGATCGATCCAAGCCATGATTCCATTCAGCGATAATCGATCCATGCCATGATCCTGATCGGCAATGATTGATCCGATGGTTGTGATCCATTCAATCAGCGATGATTCGATGGTTGCAATCAATCCAAGCCATGATCCCGATCGGCGATGATCGATCCGATGGTTGCGATCCATCCGATCGAAGATGATCCAACGGTTGCGATCGATCCAAGCCATGATCCCGATCGACGATGATCAATCCAACAGTTGTGATCCATCCGATCAGAGATGATCGATGGTTGCGATCGATCCAAGCCATAATCTCGATCGGCGATGATCAATCCAACAGTTGCGATCCATCTGATCGGAGACGATCCGATGGTTGCGATCGATCCAAGCCATGATCTCGATCTGCAATGATCGATCGGACTATTGTGATCAATCCGATCGAAGACGATCCGATGGTTGCGATCGATCCAAGCCATGATCCCGATCGACGATGATCGATTAGATCATTGCGATCAATTCGATCAAAGACGATCTGACAGTTGCTATCGATCCAAGCCATGATCCCAATCAGGGATGATCGATCCGACGGTTGTGATCGATCCGATCGGAGATGATCCGACAGTTGCAATCGATCCATGCCATGATCCTGATCGGCAATAATCAATCCAACAGTTGCAATCCATCCGATCGGAGACGATCCGATGGTTGTGATCGATCCAAGCTATGATCCCGATCGGCAATGATCGATCGGACTATTGCGATCAATCCGATCGAGATGATTCGATGGTTACGATCGATCCAAGCCATGATCCCGATCGACGATGATCGATTAAATCATTGCAATCAATCCGATTGGAGACGATCTGACAGTTACGATCGATCCAAGCCATGATCCCAATCAGGGATGATCGATCCGACGGTTGCGATCGATCCGATCGGAGACGATCCGATAGTTGCGATCGATCCATGCCATGATCCTGATCGGCAATGATCGATCCGATGGTTGCTATCCATTCGATCGGCGATGATCTGACGGTTGCGATCGATCCAAGCCATGATTCCAATCGATGATGATCGATCCGATCGGAAATGATCCGATGGTTGCGATCGATCCATGCCATGATCATGATCGGCGATTATCGATCCAACGGTTGCGATCCATCCAATCGGAGATGATCCGACGATTGCGATCGATCCAAGCTATGATCCCGATCGATGATGATCGATCAGACCATTGCGATCAATCCGATCGGAGACGATCCGACGTCTTCGATCGATCCAAGCCATGATCCCGATCGGCGATGATCGATCCGACGGTTGCGATCGATCCAAGCCATGATCCCGATTGGTGATGATCGATCGAACCGTTGCGATCGATCCGATCGGAGATGATCCGACGGTTGCGATTGATCCAAGCCATGATCCCGATCGATGATGATCGATCCGACGGTTGCGATCTATCTCATCGAAGACGATCCGACGGTTGCGATCGATCCAAGCCATGATCCCGATCGGCGATGATCGATCCGACGGTTGCGATCCATCCGATCGGCGATGATCCTATGGTTGCGATCATTTTATTTTTTTCTTCTTACTTATTGTGTTATGTTCTAGAGGTTAGGCCTAGCCCCCCTCCATTCTGTACCATTTTAATTTTAAATTAATAAACTAGAAGGGGTCCATGCCAAACCCCCCACCATTATGGTGGCTTTATATTAATAAAATTTTTTTATTCCTAATAATTTTTTAATTTATCTAATATTTTTTTAATTTATCGAATAAATTTTTTTATTTGAGCTGTGCACGGGTCAGGCCCTAGGTGGGCCATGCCTGGCATGGCCCAGGCCCTCCTGGGCCGTGCCTAGCATGGCCCACCAGGGCCGGCACGGCCCAGGCCCCCTTAGGCCATGCCAGGCATGGCCCACCTGGGCCGGCACGGCTCAGGCCCACATGGGCCGTGCCGGCACGGCACGACGGGCCGGCCTAGGCCCGTCATGGGCCGTGCCGTGCTGGGCCAATAGAAAAAATTTTCTGGGCCTGGCAAGGCCTGGTAAACCAGGCCGTGCCGATAGGGTCCGGTACTATAGCAGTGCCGGGCCGTGCCTTGCACAGCCCATCAGGGCCTGGGCCGTGTCGTGCCATGGGCGGCACAGCCCAGTGCCCACCTCTAGATCCGATGGTTGCAATCGATCCAAGCAATGATCTCGATCGACGATCATCGATCCGACCATTACGATCCATCCGATCAGAGACGATTCGATGGTTGCGATCGATCCGAGCCATGATCTCGATCGGGGATCATTGATCCGACCATTGCGATCCACCCGATCGGAGGCGATCCAGTGGTTGCGATCGATCCAAGTCATGATTCAGATCAACGATCATCGATTCGATCATTGCGATCCATCCGATTGGAGACGATCCGATGGTTGCGATCGATCCAAGCCTTGATCCCGATCGTCGATCATTGATTCGACCATTGTGATCCACCCAATCGGAGACAATCTGACGGTTGCGATCGATCCAAGCCATGATCCCGATCGGCGATCATCAATCCAACCTTTGCGATCCATCCGATCGGAGATGATCCGACGGTTGCGATCGATCTGAGCCATGATCCTGATCTGCGATCATTGATCTGACTGTTGCGATCCATCCGATCGGAGACGATCCGATGGTTGCGATCGATCCCAGCCATGATCCCGATCGGCGATCATCGATCCGACCGTTGCGATCCATCCGGTCGAAGACGATCCGATGGTTGCAATCGATCTAAGCCATGATCTCGATCGGCAATCATCGATCTGACCGTTGCGATCCATCTGATCGGAGACAATCCGATGGTTGCGATCGATCCAAGCCATGATTCCAATCGGTGATCATCGATCGGCCCATTGCGATCCACCTGATCAAAAATGATCCGACGGTTGTAATCAATCGAAGCCATGATACCGATCGGCGATCGTCGATCTGACCATTGCGATCCATCCGATCGAAGACTATCCGACGGTTGTGATCAATCCAAGCTATGATCCCGATCAGCGACCATTGATCCAAACATTGCGATCCATCCGATCAAAGACGATCCGACGGTTGCAATTGATCCAAGCCATGATCTCGATCGGCGATCATCGATTCTATCGTTGCAATAATTGCATCGCTAAATTGCGATGCAATAATTGCATTGCTAAATTATTTTTTTTAATTTTATAAATTTTTGCATCGCTAATGCATCGCTATTTAGCGACTCAATAGTTGTGCCGCTAAATAGAAACACATTACTAGCATCGCTAAATTAAAAATTAATTTTTTTATAATTTTTATTGGTATATGCGTCGCTAAATAGCGACGCAATAATTACGTCGCTAAATTAAGATTTTTTTAATTTTTAAAATTTTTACATCGCTATTGCGTCGCTATTTAGTGACTCAATAGTTGCGTCTCTATTTAGCGACTCACATAGTGATGCATTACTAGCGTCGCTAAATAAAAAAATATTTTTATATTTTTATTAGTATTTACATCGCTAATGTATCGCTAAATAGCGACGCAATAATTGCATCACTAAATTAAGTTTTTTTTAATTTTTTAAATTTTTGCATCCCTAATGTGTCGCTATTTAGCGACTCTATAGTTGCGTTGCTAAATAGCGACGTATTACTTGCATCGCTAAATTAAAATTTAATTTTTTATAATTTTTATTGGTATATGCATCGCTAATGCGTCATTAAATAGCGACGCAATAATTGCATCACTAAATTAAGGTTTTTTTAATTTTCTAAATTTTTGCATCGCTAATGCGTCGCTAAATTAAAAATTTATTTTTTATAATTTTTATTGGTTTATGCATCGCTAATGCGTCGCTAAATAGCGACATAATAATTGCATCACTAAATTAAGGTTTTTTTTAATTTTTAAAATTTTTGCGTCGCTAATGCATCGCTATTTAGCGACTCAATAGTTGCTTTACTAAATAGAGATGCATTATTAGCGTCGCTAAATTAAAAATTAATTTTTAATAATTTTTATTGTTATATGCATTACTAATGTGTTGCTAAATAGCGACGCAATAATTGCATCACTAAATTAAGGTTTTTTTTAATTTTCTAAATTTTTGCGTCGCTAATGCGTCGCTATTTAGCGACTCAATAGTTGCGTCACTAAATAGCGACGCATTACTAGCATCGCTGAATTAAAAATTAATATTTTATAATTTTTATTAGAATATGCATCGCTAATGCGTCGCTAAATAGCGATGCAATTATTGTGTCACTAAATTAAGGGTTTTTTTAATTTTTTGGATTTTTGCGTCGCTAATGCGTCGCTATTTGATTTTGTCGCGAGGCATCGCAATTTGGTTGCAATTTAGGGACGCAAAAATGCGTCGCTAAATTGGCATCGCTATTTCAGTATTTTCTTGTAGTGGATAATGGTGTGAAGGAGGCCAAACTAGCAAATGATAGACCTCCATACGAAGTCCCTAGCCCGATGATGCAGGGCGATATTCAAAACGCCTGCAACTCAAGAACGATCTAATCTGCGAGAAAAGAATTCGTCCAGGTTTGGTTCGAATCTTGACAAGAAAAGGGAAAATTTCGAATTTTGATCACTCACAATCCGAAATTTAAAGGAAGAGCAATTGAATTTTCAATTCAATTGTTTTGAATCAGAAAAAAGAAAACATTCATCTCCATTCAAGAAAAAAAAGGAAATCTAAAATAGCGTCTTTCTTCTGCCTCTGACGGCCGCCCAAAACCAACCTAAATAAGAGATAAAACCCTAACATCATAAGTTCAGAAAAATTACAACTATGCCATTAAAAACGAAAAGGCCCAAAACTCCTATCAGACGAGCCCGGATGGCCAAAATCCACAGCAGCTCATGCCAAAGGCAATGACTTTGAATCAGCAGTCCGTTTCCATGTGACCAGCCAAGTTTGGGCCCAGTCCGACACATACAAAGAAAATTTTAAGCCCGTTTGTTCTGCAACCTCTTGGACCTTCGTAGATTATCTGGTGTGGTCTTCCCTGACGTGGCCTGCTGACTCTGGGTTGCTGGTACAGGAACATCCAAGGACTGGTTCGACTGACCCGAACTCTGGTCCGAACTGATGTCCTCATCACTCTCCCCTTCCTCTGAAAAGCTTGACCTCAAGCTCGAATTCTCTCCTGCATAAGGGGTCAGATGCCGAATGTTGAACACATCCGAAATGAAGACATCATCTGGTAACTCAACCCGATAGGCATTGTCACCAAATTTCTCCAATACCTGGCATGGACCTATCTTCTTCGGCTTGAGCTTCGTTAAAGCTCCCTGTGGATACCGCTCCCTCGGTAAGTAAACCCATACCAAATCGCCCACTTCAAAGGACTGTTGCCGACGCTGCTGATCAGCTTTCGCCTTGTATTTGGCGTAAGTCTGCTCCAATTTGGCTCTAACAGTCGCATGTATCTCCTGCAAGTCAGACACTCTATCTTCACCTTCTGACTCATCTTCTCTGGCGACTCAACTGGCAGAACATCCAAAGGACCTCTTGGCAAGAACCCAAACAGTATCTGAAACGGAGCAAACCCTGTAGAACGGTTCACTGAAGAGTTGAACTCAAACTCAATCTTCGGCAAACACAAATCCCAGCTCCTGAATTCATGCACATTTGCCCGCAACAGATTACCCAAGCTACGGTTGACAACTTCAGTCTGTCCATCCGTCTGAGGATGATAAGGACTGCTGAATTTCAACTTTGTGCCCAACTTCTTCCACAGCTCTCGCCAGAAGTGTCCCATAAACTTGCTGTCCCTGTCTGACACTATGGATGCCGGTATACCAAAATGTCGAACCACTGAAGCAAATATAAGTCAGCAACCTTTGACGCATCAAAAGTGGTTTTGCATGGCAAGAAACACGCCACCTTACTGAACCGATCCACAATCACCATAATCGAATCCAGTCCCCTTGCTGTCCGTGGCAATCCTACAACAAAGTCCATAGAAACATCTCGCCATGGTGCCTCTGGGATAGGTAAAGGCGTGTACATACCTTGGTTCGTGTCTGTCCCCTTCGACTCTTGACACAACCTGCACCTCTTCACAAAAGCCTTGACATCTCGGTCAAGACCAGGCCAATAAAACCGCTGCCGAATCAACCAGGCTGTTTTATCCCTTCCGAAGTGACCCTGGTTATGCAGTTCCTGGATGATCAACACACGAAGAGACGTATCAGGAACACATAAGCAGTTACCTCGAAACAAATATCCATCATGGAGAACGAAATCAGTTCGCTCCCCCGCCTCAATTTTGGCCAAAATCCCCTTGAAGTGCTCATCCACACGAATGTCCTCCCTTACACTCTCAAAGCCGAGAGTGTACACATGCATAGCGCCAATCAACAAGCTCCGCCTACTCAAAGCATCAGCCACTCTATTCAACGTACCAGACTTGTGCTTGATGCTGAAAGTGTATTCCTGCAAGGCACTCACCCACTTCGCATGCCTTGAACTCAGTTTATGCTGACCCTGTAAAAACTTCAGCGCCTGATGGTCTGAATACAGTACAAACTCCCGCTGAATCAAGTAGTGGCGCCAATGCTGCAAGGATCTCACAATGGCGTACAATTCCAGATCATAAACCGAGTAAGCCAGTTTAGCTCCTCCCAGCTTCTCACTGAAGTATGCGACTGGTCTTCCTTCCTGGTTAAGCACTGCCCCAATTCCAGTCTTCGAAGCATCACAATCCACCTCAAAAACTCTATCAAAATCAGGAAGAACCAATAAAGGAGCTTCGGTCAATCTGACTTTCAGCCCATCAAATGCCTCCTGTGCGGCATCATTCCACCCGAATCTGGCTCCCTTCAACAATTCCGTTAAAGGTGCAGCCAGCTCACTATACCCCTTGACAAACCTGCGATAAAACCCTGCAAGACCCAAAAAGGATCTCAATTCTGTCAAGGTTGAAGGTACTGGCCATTCCACAATTGCATGCACCTTATTCCTATCTGGGAGAATCCCCTCTCCAGTCACAACGTACCCCAGAAAAATTAGTCTCCCAACCATCCAAATGCACTTCTCTGGGTTAGCAACTAACTGGTTCTCACGTAACACTGACAAAACCTGTGCCACATGGCCCACATGCTCTTCGGCTGTCCTGCTGTATATCAAAATATCATCAAAGTAGACAACCACAAATGAGCTAAGAAATGGACGTAAAACCTGGTTCATTACGCGCATGAACGTGCTCGGCGCGTTGACAACCCGAATGGCATTACCAACCATTCATACAGCCCTTCCTTAGTCTTGAAGGCTGTCTTCCATTCGTCTCCAGGCTTCATCCTTATCTGATGGTACCCACTCTTCAAATCAATCTTCGTGAAGACCTTAGCACCACTCAACTGATCAAGCATGTCGTCCAACCTCGGTATCGGGAACCTGTACTTCACAGTAATTTTGTTAACCGCGCGGCTGTCGACACACATGCGCCACGTACCATCCTTCTTCGGTACCAAAAGGGCTGGCACCGCGCACGGGCTAATGCTCTCCCGTACGAACCCCTTGTCCAAAAGTTCTTGGACCTGCCTCCTCAATTCCTCATGCTGTTGCGGTGTCATCCGATAATGAGCCTTATTCGGCAACACTGAGCCCGGAATAAGGTCAATGCCGTGCTGAATATCTCGGAGAGGTGGTAATCCAGCCGGTAGCTCCTTTGATACAACATCTCGGAATTCCTCCAAGATAGACACCAACTCCTCAGGAATCATATTTGGCCTTTGCTCCTCTTCCACGCCGAAGTCTCCTGACTTGCTCACCAAAGCAAAACAAACATCCTCTCCATCCAAACTCGCATCGAATTCTGTGCTTGGTAAACAAATTACTGTATTCTGTCCACTCACTTCCTGAAGCGGCTTCAAAATAACTTTCCTCCCATCTGGACGCAGCATATAACTGTGGGTGTACCCGTTGTACACTGCCCTGTTATCAAACTGCCACGGACGCCCCAGTATGATGTGAGTAGCATCCATTGGAACAACATCCGCCTCAATAGTTGTCTCGAAATGAGGACCAAAACACAGTGACAACTTACACCTTCGGCTGACCTGAATGTCTGCATTTCGGTTCACCCAACCGAGCTTATATGGATGTGGGTGAGGGTCTGTCTGCAACCCCAGCTTCTTCACAGCCTCCTCTGCTATCACATTCTCCCAACTGCCGGAGTCTATGATAACACGACATGTTTTGCCAGCCACAAAACATTTCGTTGTGAAGATGTCATGCCGACGCCAATCTTCATCTGATCTCGGCGCCAGACACATTCTTCGTATCACCAAGCTCTCCCCTTGAATATGGTCCGGATCAATAACACACAGCTCATCATTAAATTCCTCATCCTCAGGGAACTCTCCTCCATTTCGCCCTCCATATACTCCTCCATATACAACTGAGCTCGCGCCTTGGGGCATTCATTGGCATAGTGCCCCAAATTCTGACACCGATGGCACGAATGTTAGCCCTGTTGCTGCCCACTCTCGCCTGAGAACCTGAGGTTCCATTCGACCCTGTTGGTCTTGGAGGTACTGATGCCTGCGGCCTCGCTACTGGAGGCATAAATTTGCCCCCTGAATTCTGCCCTGAACTCTGGCCCGTAGTAAAACCCCCTCTGCTCTGAAACCCCCTGTTTCTCATCAAGCTCTTTTCCACTGCCTGAGCCCTCATATGCGCATCTCCTACGCTATCAATTCGATGCACAGCCAGTGCATCTTGGATTGGCAGCCGCAAGCCATGAAGATACATGGCTATCAATCTCGGTTCAGCCTCAATCAACCGATTTCGTGCAACCAATCGATAAAATTCAGTTGTGTACTCCTCGACGCTCCGACTACCTTGCGTCAAACCATGCAACTTCGAATACAAAATCTGCTCATGGTTCGGAGGCAAAAACTCCCTGTTCATCTCCTGCTTTAGCGCTGCCCATGACGCTAATGGAGGTCTCCCATCCATATATCTACGATAGTGCTGCGCATGCCACCAAGCAGCAGCCCTATCTCTGAATCGAATTGTGACAAGCGGTACCTGCTTGTCTAAGGGCACCTCCTTCAGACGAAAAACATCATCGACCTGAAGGGTCCAATCAACATACTCGTCTGGGTTAATTCCTCCTTTAAACTCTGGAATTTCGACCCTGAAGCCTGCTTCCCACCGATTCTGATTTTCGAAATAGGGAGGTTGATCGACATACCTTGGAAGTCCAACATCAGGCCTCTGTTGCCCTCTTCGAATTGGTGGTGCCTCCAGATTTTCGAAACCCCTCTCCCTACCTCCATCAATTTCATCACGCTCCTCCACTCGAAGGGGTTGGGCACGATTCTGCACCTCCAGCCGCGCCATCATCGCCTGCATGGTTTGCATCATCTGTTGCATCACCTGGTGCTGGTCTCGCATGGCGTCTTGCATAGCATCTCTCACGGCGTCTCTCAGGGATTGATCATTGTTCTTCTGCTCCATTGGATCAAGGCTCTGATACCAAGTTGATGCAGGGCGATATTCAAAACGCCTGCAACTCAAGAACGATCTAATCTGCGAGAAAAGAATTCGTCCAGGTTTGGTTCGAATCTTGACAAGAAAAGGGGAAAATTTTGAATTTTGATCACTCACAATCCGAAATTTAAAGGAAGAGCAATTGAATTTTCAATTCAATTGTTTTGAATCAGAAAAAAGAAAACATTCATCTCCATTCAAGAAAAAAAAGGAAATCTAAAATAGCGTCTTTCTTTTCTGCCTCTGACGGCCGCCCAAAACCAACCTAAATAAAAGAGATAAAACCCTAACATCATAAGTTTAGAAAAATTACAACTATGCCATTAAAAACGAAAACAGGCCCAAAACTCCTATCAGACGAGCCCGGATGGCCAAAATCCACAGCAGCTCATGCCAAGGCAATGACTTTGAATCAGCAGTCCGTTTCCATGTGACCAGCCAAGTTTGGGCCCAGTCCGACACTAACCGGATTCGATTGGCCCAAAGTGTCAAAACGAAGTCAGGTCAATTCCGTACACTCGGCCCAAACATGGAATTTCAAGCCCGTTTGTTCTGCAACCTCTTGGACCTTCGTAGACTACCTGGCGTGGGCTTCCCTGACGTGGCCTGCTGACTCTGGGTTGCTGGTACAGGAACATCCAAGGACTGGTTCGACTGACCCGAACTCTGGTCTGAACTAATGTCCTCATCACCCGAGCTTCAGTTATCTGGGTGACTGCCTCTGCTTCGACCCACTTGTTGAAGTAGTCAATCGCGATAAATAAGAATTTCCTTTGCCCTGTGGCAAGGGAAAAAGGACCAAGAATGTTCATTCTCCAATTAGCGAAAGGCCAAGCGGATGATACAGGCATTAGGTGAGCAGAGGGGAGCCTTTGAACATTTGAATATCGTTGGCACAAATTATAGGCTCAGATGAGATCATCGGCATCTCTTTGCATTGTTGGCCAATAATACCCCTGACGCAGCACTTTGTGGTACAGAGCTCAACCGCCAAGATGGTTACCACAGATGCCTTCGTGAACCTCCCGAAGGGCATAGTTGGCCTCCGATAGGCGGAGGCATTTGAGTAATGACATAGAGAATGATCGCTTGTATAGCTGATCATCAATTAAGACATAATGAGACGATTGCATCTTTAGCTTTCTTACTTCTTTTCTGTTAATTGGTAACAACCCTTCTTTGAGATATTTGTGCATAGGATCCATTCAGGATGGTTCGTCATCGACCTGCATTATCTGATCAACATCGACAATGCTAGATTTCTCCAGGACTTCTAGGTGGAACTTCCTCTCAAGATCCATCGAGTCTGTGGTTGCCAAGCGGGTCAAAAGGTTGGCGCGCGCATTCTCAGCCCTTAGGATTTGAATGACTTTAAATTCGACAAAGCGGGATGACAAATCACGCACCTTTTGAAGATACCGAATCATGTTTGGATCTCGAGCTTCAAACTCTCCTTGTACCTTGCCAGCTACTAATTGAGAGTTGGTGTAGGCGTTTAGCTTTTCAACCTTGAGCTCGCGGGTGATGCAGAGCCTCATATTCTGCCTCATTGTTAGAGGCTGGAAAGGAGAAACAGATGCTATATTCAAAAAGTTGCCCTCTCTGGACTAGTGAGAACTAGACCAGCGCTAGAGCCGCTTGCGATGGAGGACCCATCGGCATGGAGCAACCATGGAGCACTGGGCCTTGGTTGTTCAGGAGTGTCCGGGGCAGAACCATCTTCGGGTATGGTGCATTCAAGGAGAAAATCTGCTAAGACTTGGGCTTTGATGGCTGGACGAGGTTGATACTGAATGTCCTGTTCACTCAATTCAACAGCCCATTTGATTATTCTCTCCGATGCTTTTGGACGATAGATAATTGACTTGATGGGTTGATCAGTTAAGACCACCACAGTGTGAACTTGAAAATATGGCCATAGCTTTCGGACTGATATTACTAGAGCCAGTACCATCTTCTCAACCCGAGTATACCTCATTTTGGCATCTCTGAGCAATTTGCTGACATAATAGACTGGTCTTTGAACATTGTTTTCCTCTCTGACCAGTATAGAGCCAACAATGTTCTCAGAGACCGCCAAGTATAGACTCAGCATTTCCCCTGGCTTCGGACTGCTAAGGAGAGGTGGCGAGCCGAGGTATTTTTTGAGATCTTTGAAGGACTTTTGGCAGTATGGGGTCCATTGAAAATTCTTGGCTGACCGAAGTGCTTTGAAGAAGGAAAGGCATCTCTCGGCCGACCGAGCGATGAAGCGGTTAAGAGCCGCTATCCTCCCGGTGAGATGTTGCACTTCTTTGATTGACCCTGGAGGGGCCATCTGCTGCAAGGCTTGGATCTTATGTGAATTTGCCTCGATGCCTCGTTGCCTCGTTGAGAGACCATGAAACCCAAGAACTTTCCAAAGTTGACTCCGAAAGCATATTTGGTTGGGTTGAGCTTCATCCGATACCTTCGGAGCGTTGCAAAGCTTTCCGCAAGATCTTCGATATGCCAAGATGCCTTTTTGCTCTTCACCAGCATGTCATCAACGTTTACCTTCATATTCTGACCGATTTGCTCCTTGAAGACTTTGTTGACCAGCTTTTGGTATAGGTTGCACCTGCATTTTTTAAACCAAAAGGCATAACTCGGTAACAATAAATACCTCGGTCTGTGATGAAGGCAGTCTTTTTTTTCATCTTTAGGAGCTATCCGGATTTGGTTGTAGCCCGAATAAGCATCCATAAAAGTCAACATTTGGTGGCCTAAAGTGGAATCTACAAGTTGGTCAATCCGAGGAAGAAGAAAGCTATCCTTTGGGCAAGCTTTGTTGAGGTCGGTGAAGTCGATGCAGATCCTCCTTTTGCCATTTGATTTTTTCACCATAACCACATTCGCCAGCCAGTCGGGGTAATTAACTTCCCGGATGAAATTGGCTTTAATAAGCTTGTCTACCTCTTCCTCGATATCCTTTTGACGCTCGGGAGCAAAGCTTCTCTTCTTTGCTTGACCGGCCGAAATACTTCGTCCATGTTGAGGCGGTGGACCAAGACATCTGGGTTAATTCTAGGCATGTCTGATGCAGACCAGGAAAAAATGTCAGCGTTCTTCTGGAGGAATTCGATCAAGTCATGCTGAAGCTTTCCCTTCAGCTGTGACCCTATCCTTATGGTTCGGTCGGGCAGAGCTTCGTCAAGTGGTACTTCTTCTAATTCTTCAGTAGGCTCTCCTTGTTGTTCGATAAAATCTTTCCGAGCATCCAGCCCGTCAACCTCGGGCTTCCTAGATTGAAGGTCAGCGATAAAGCAATGCCGAGCTATAATTTGACTTCCTCGGACAACTCCCACCCCCCATGCAGTGGAAAATTTCATGGCGAGATGAGGAATGGAAATGATGGCCTTGAGAGACACTTGTCCTGGCCTACCGAGGATAGCATTGTAAGGGAACCAAAGCTTGGTTACAAGAAAATCCATGTGCATAGTGGCTACATAGGGCCAAGTGCCTGCTCGAACTATTAGGGTAATAACTCCCTCGGGAGTTATGGAGTCGCCCGTAAAACCTACTAGGATGGACTCTATGGCCCGGAGGCTTTTCACCCAGAATTTCAATCTCACAAAGGCATCGAAATACAAAACATTAACATAGCTTTCACTATCAACCAAAATGCGATGTATATCATAGTTGTTCATATTCAGAGATATAACTAGAGATCATCATGAGGGTATTGTACCTCCCAAAGATCTTCGTTAGAGAAAGAGAGCTTGTCAACTCGAGTCTTCTTTGGTGGATTCTCCTCCTCATCCAGCCAATTTGATGAAGGACCGGCCGCCGCTATCATATTGATGTTGCCGATGACTAGAGGATTCGTTGGAGGGAGCTGGCGAGGCTCGAGCAGGCGATTTCCTTCATTGTTCAGCTCTGGTGCCCTCCTAAATTGATCCAGCCTGACCCGTCAAATTAGTCGTTCGATCTCATTCTGGAGCTGCCAATAGTCCTCGGTATCATGCCCGTGGTCTCGATGGAAGTGCCAATACTTAGTCATATTCTGCCGAGTCACATTGCCCTGGAGAGGAGGAGGTCAAGGAATATGGCGCTCAATCTCCATAAGGATTTGTGCTCTCGGTGCAGTGAGAGGAGTGTACTGATCAAACCTCCAAGCTGGGCTTGGAGTTCGATCTCGAGGAGGTGGTGGAGGAGCTCTCTGACGGCGAGGCGGGCTGGCACAACGGAAGGATCGATGCTTTTCTAAACCCTTTGCCTCCTTTTTCAATTGCTCAGCTCGGGTCGACCTCCGCGATTCTTCAACCCTGGCATACTTATCTGCTAAGGACATCATATCAGAGAGGCTCTTCGGGTAATTAACCTCCAGAGCCAAGTAGAAATCCCCTTCCTTCGACACTCCTCCTGCCAAGGCAGACATGGCTACCTCGTGATTGAGGTGGTCGACCTCCAGGAGGGCCGTGTTGAAACGACCAAGGTAATTCTTCAAAGATTTCCCCTCCCGCTGCTTGACTTCAAAGAGGGAATCGACCTCCGTCGCTGGCAATGGCTGCTGACGAACTGGCTGATGAATAAATGGCTCAGCTCGTCAAAGAATCAATGGAACTTGGCTTCAAGCTGTTAAACTAGGTTCTAGTAGATCCCCTAAGAGTAGAGGGGAAGGCTTGGCGGAGGATAACGTTCGATGCTCTATGGAATATCATGATGGATCTGAAACTACTCAAATGGTCGTTGGGATCGGCAGATTCATGGTACGGCTCAATGGCGGGGAGCTTCACATGGGGAGGGATCACTTCCATCATGATGCCCTCAGAAAAAGGAATGCCCTGCTTCGTTCTCGGCTAAGACGGAGGGGCTTGCCTAGCGGCATCCAACTCCCAATGCCACTCCCGACGCATCTCCTGCATCTGCTGCCTAATCCTTTCATGTAGAGTGGTAGAAGGGATTCGGTGATGAGAAGACAGCAGCAGTGTCGAATCTTGAGAAGATATCGGGGAGAGAGAGCGAGCTCGTCGAGACTTGAGCGGGCTCTTCCCTACAGACCACTGTGGCGCTGGCTTGGCCTTCGTGGGTCAGTGAAGATAATCCGCTGCCTCAGGCAGATTGAAGAAGAGATCACTGGCAGGATGGGAGCAACTACCTCTTCATGAAGTTGTGAAGCAAGGGTAGCTAGACGGGAAACCCCCTGGAGTCCCTGGACCAGCTGGGTCAGTGCCTGGACTTGCTGAACTAGGGTAGCGAATTGGTCCAGCATCACTGTCGCCACCAGTGGTGAAGGAGTCTCAGCTGGCGGCGGTAGCGGTGGCGCTACACTGCTGATTGGATCAGGCCTTTGAGAGGCGGCATGATCTTGAGCATCAAATGTGGCTCTCTTCCAATTGGCCATTAGAGGATTTTTCTTCTGATTTTGAACCTTGTCTCATGGATTACAAGTTTACGTGACTTGAGGCCCTTCCTCTAGCGCCAATTTGTTACTGCGAAGATCCGCTCTCCGACTCGTGTGCAGCTCAGCTCTAGATCTGGACGCTGGTCTTTTGCCCGGATGGACCTGCAAGACATTCCTCACGTAGAGAGTGTCTGGGGTGGCCCTCTGCGGAAGACCCTTCAGCGCCCAAGTCAGTGAAAATTCACAGCAAGCAGATATGAGGAGAGGCTCTCACAGAAAGTTTCTCAAGGTGAGTGGCCTCTCAAGAACTTGGAGCTTTGCTCAAGCTTCAATGAAGTTTTCTTAGTAGAGTGTCAGTGAAAGCGTACCTGAAAGACTTCAGGGCTAGGGTATTTATAGGCGATCACATGATTCCTTAGGCACGTCATAGGGGGTCCGAAAACCGTTAAGATTCAAATCAGATTCGAATCAAGTTTGTTGCGAGACCGGTAGGATCTGTATCTAATTAGTTAGAGGATCGACGGCCAGGAGAGTTGGTTGATGCTTTGAGATTCAACAATTATGTAGGCCCTAGGCTATTCTGTAGGCCTTAGGCCACTTTCGGCATCATTTACATAATTTCTCGCTGGAGGTCTTGTTTAATTATTACGGCTTAGAGCTCTCCCGTGTTTGGTTTCGTAGAGGTGCTTAAACGCCTTGGTCTGACCGGGGCGTAGAGATAATTCAGCTTGCCAAGGCATGAGAATAGCTCGGTTTGCCGAGATACGAGAATAGTTCGATCTGCCGAGGCACAAGAATAGTTTGATCTGCTGAGGCACGAGAATGGCTTGATCTGTCGAAGCACGAGAATAGCTCGGTTTGTTAAGGCGCGAGAATAGCTCGGTCTGTTGAGGTGACTGGGCTCCGCTGAAGGCAATTCGGCCCTATTGTTCTTCGGATGTGACGGCTATCCGACGGGATGTAGAGATTGGTCTCGATCCGATATCTTGGATTGCATGAACATTAATGCAATAATAATTTTATCCCTCATAAAAAAATTAGCTTTATCTTTCCACTATCTATGTACAAGTAATAAAAATGAAACAATAACAACAACAACAATAATAATAAAATCTCTTACCCATCCTTAAGTACACGAGACTTACTACAAAAATAATAATCTATTCTAAACAAAAAAACAGTAACCTAGAAAACAGTTCTAAACAATGAAAAAGACTTGTTCAAAACAAATTCAAATTTTCTCTATATTAGTTTACTTTCATTGCACGGACATCATGTGTCATTGGAATGTCATAAATTGGTATCAATTTTCTGAGAAATCATATATGCAAATCTTGGCCTAGTAACCTATCCTTTAATTTCATTGCCGATGAATAGAATGAGCGTTTTGCCAATAAATAAATCATGAGACCAACTCGCTACAAGGAAAGGGCAAGAAAATTTTGACATGTTGGCATGTGCACAGTGCATAAGAGAGAATGAAGTATAGATGCTTTTTATTTATTTATTTTTTTTCTTTGTTGCATGCGTTCGCAAATAAGAGAGAGCAAGTTTGTTTTGAGGTTTCTTTTAGTGACAATAACTTTTTTTTTTCTTTTCTATACCATCATTGAAATCTTTTGTTCAAGAAATTAGTTGAGAACTCTGCTAGAATTATGAGTGGAATTTATCAAAGGTTAGTACATACTCATAGAGTTTCATCTTAAAACAGAACTTGGGGATTTGTATTAAACATGATAATTCATTCGCGTTCAAATTTACTGTATGCTCGTGAGTTACTGTAGCTTATCCCTGTCCTCCTTTTCTCCCTGCTTTAAGATTAGTGCTTCGGACTTCTTCCGAGGCGATCTCCGGTGTCTCTCTTCTCTTCCGTGGTTCCAGTGTTTGGAGCTTGGTTCCCCTGTCCCCTCTTCTGTCCTATGGCGTTGGATGGAGATTCCGATGGCCGGATTCCAGGGAGTAGGGCTGCGGAAGTTAGCTTCCAGTGGGTCTCCTCCTCTTCGTCGCTGGCTGAGGTGGCGTTGCTGGAGGCCCGCTTTCCCGACGTGGTCCAGGTGCCGGTGGCAAAGTTGGCAGCTGAATCCATGGAATGGCAGCAGTGTGCTGTTTTGATGAGGACTTTCCACCAGTGGGTTCCGGTCGAAGCTTTCATCAGGGAGTTCCGTCGTGCTGGTGTCTCCGGCGAGATAATCCCTATAAGCTTGGCATTCCACTGTTACATATTCCGGTTCGCTGATGCAGCTGCCCGGGATTTGGTGTTGCAAAGGCCATGGGTGATTAACGGCCAGCCTGCAGCGTCTGAAGCGTGGAGGCCGAAATTCATCCCTACGGCTGACGTCGTTTCTTTTGCTCTCTTGTGGATGCAATTGCCTAACCTTCTGATCGAATTTTGGAGAGAGGAGATCCTCCGAGAGATCGTAGCGCCGGCTGGCCAGTTTGCTTTTGTCGACTCGGCTACTCTGGCGAAGAATAGGGGAGGATATGCCCATGTCTGTGTCCGAGTCGAGCTGCGTTCTCCTCTCCGGCCAGGGACTCGGGTGAGAGGGACGAATGGCCTGTTTTGGCAGCAGTTTGTATACGAACAGCTGGAAGGAATTTGCTTGAGCTGTGGTTCGTTGCATCTCTCCGGAAGCTGCTCCTCTCCGACCAGGCATCCTTTTGTTTCGTTGTCGGAGGCTCCCCTCTATGGTGCGTGGATGTCGGCTATGAGGCAGCGCAAGGTGTCTTTGGGGGCTCAGGTGGTGGGTAGGAGGAAGTCGCAGTCAGATGCGATTCCAGCATCCCCTGTTTCTCGGCCCATATTTTCTGCTCCAGCCGCTGTTTCGAGGAAGACGGATGATGGGTGGTCGGTTCAGTCGAAGAAGGCTCGAAGGAGAAGAGCCAGAGGTATCAGAGTTGACGAGTTGCAGGCTAAGTGCTCGGGGCTTAGTCATGCGGAGAAGGCTAAGGTTGCTTCAGTGAAGGAGCCTGAGTCGGGGGTTTCAGGCCGTGCCGGTCGCAGTGAGGGCGTGCCGGTCTCAGTTGAGTTTTAGATTTCTGAAGCAATTCTCCCTCATTCCATGCTATTAAAAAATCCATTTGCTTCTCTGGATATGTAGTCAGGTGGAGTTAGCCATTTGGTGAGTAGGGGTGCTTGTCTGGGTCCCCTAAAGCGGGCTCGTCCGGCAGAATATCAGGCCCCTCGGCAAATTACTAAAGTGGACAAAAATAAAGGTAAAGGCTGTGCATCCTCCTCTAAAGCTAATCAAGTTAAATTTCAAGAGGTGCAGCATTTAAATGATGATCTTGGATCCTCAGTGGTATGTCAGTCCAATGGTTCGGTGGGGGAGAAGGTCCAGCCCAAAAAGGATACTGGCTCTTCCTATGACCCTTTGAATTCGGATATCATGGGACAAGTTGTGATGATCTGCTCCTCACAGTGCCGGAGGAAGGTTCTCGATCTTCTGAGTGCCTTCCCGATAGTGCTATGGTAGAAGTGCAAGGGGGATCCCAGTTTACTCTTTCTACTTAATAAGATCCTTTTATGGAATGTAAGAGGAGCTCGAAAGCCTTCGTTTCGATCCTCTTTTTGTAGATTGTTGCACATCCATAACTTTGACATCTGTGTTATCTTAGAAACTAGGCTATCGGGAGACAGTCTGGCCTGGTTTCGGCGATAGATTGTTCGAATTGGTCCATGTATGCAATTGAGGCAATGGGACTATCTGGAGGCATTATAGCCATCTGGCGCACCTCTGCTATGAAGGTTGATGTTGTTCAGCAAAGTAATAAACATTTAGGCCTTGTTGTTTCTGAGGGCTCTGATGACCCTTGGCTTCTAGCGGCAGTCTATGCTAGTACCGATTTTCGGGAAAGATGGTCTTTATGGACTGATCTTCATTCCCTATTTGCTCGGGGTATCCCCTCCATAGTAGCTGGTGATTTCAATTGTATTATTGAAGCTAGTGAAAAGCGTGGGGGCAGAAGGGTCACTTGCACAGCAAATATCACTGAATTTAGGGACTTCATCAGTTCAGCTGGCCTTCTGGATTTGGGCTTTTCGGGGCCTCGATTCACTTGGTGTAATAACCGTCAGGGTTCTGCTCGAGTTTGGGAGAGGCTTGATAGAGCTTTGGCCTCGGATCAATGGTGCCAGAAGTTCCCCTCTGCTTCTGTTTCTCACCTTCCGAGGATTGCTTCTGATCACTGCCCCATTCTTATCTCTACGAAGATTGATCATTATCAGTGGAGGCAGTTCAGATTTGAGCAGTTTTGGACATCATATACGGCGGCCCGATCTATCATCTCCCAGGTCTGGCATATTCCTATCCGGGGCAATGCTACCTATCGTCTTTCTCGCGCCTACTGTTGGCTAAACGAAGACTGGCCAGGTGGAATAGAGTGGAGGTTGGTGACCTGGTCAGGCAGGTGGAACAACTTGAAGCTGATATTTGTTCCTTACAGGCTAAGGAGGATCAGGAGGGGCTTCTCTTGGACTCTAATCTTTCTGCTCTCTGGGCCAAACTTGCCTTGCACCACTCCTTGCTTATCCAGCAAGAGGTCTATTGGAGGCAACGGTCTAGGATCCAGTGGATTCGTGAAGGGGACCGCAATACTAGATTTTTCCACCAGGTCACTCTGAAGCGTCAAGCTGCTAACAGGATCCGCAGACTAGTTGATGATTCAAGGCACTCTCATGAGGATCTTCCTTCTATTCGGGACCAGCTTCTTCACTTCTTTCAGGCCAGATGGTCGGAGTCCTCAGGGTTCGGCTCTTCGGTTTTTCAGGTCCCTGACTCTAGGAAGGTTTCTCCTATGGAGAATGAAATGCTTATCAGACCTATCACTGGTGATGAGGTTCATGTGGCTCTATGGGAGCTTGGGGAGGATAAGGCCCCGGGGCCTGATGGTTTCCCTCCGTTCTTCTTCTGTCAGTATTGGGACATTGTTGGTCAGGAGGTGACTCATGCTATCCTTTTTGTATTCCAAGCCAAGGTCATCCCTGTGGATTGGAATCAGACTCTCATTACCTTAGTGCCCAAATGTTATGATGCTTCCCTCCTCCAGCACTTTCGGCCTATCAGTCTCTGTACTACGCTGTATAAGGTGTGTGCTCGTCTGCTTGCTGACCGTCTTCGCTTGGTGATGCCTCGTCTTATAGCTGCAGAACAGGGGGTGTTTATCAGAGGGCGTAATATTTCGGACAACGTTCTTATTGCTCAGGAGTTTATGTATGATCTTCAGAGAGCCCTAGCTAGACAGTGCCTTATGGCGGTCAAGTTGGATATGGAGAGAGCCTATGATAGACTTAGTTGGACATTTCTCCACCACTCCCTGCAGGAGTTTGGTTTTAATGATCAGTTTATCGATTGGATTATGGCTTGCATTCAGAGGCCTTCTTTCTCGTTGATCATTAATAAAAATCTGATGACTTTTTTCACTCATCGGTAGGGCTGCATCAGGGATGTCCTTTATCTCCTCTGCTATTTATTTTGGCTGCTGATGATCTTTCCCGTGCCCTCTACCAGGCTCAGGCTGACCATAGTATTGCTCCTTATATGACCTGCCCTGGGGGTCCTGTGATCTCTCATTTATTCTTCGCTGATGATTGCATTTTGTTGGGGTTGGCTACCTCAGCCAATGCTTCTTCTTTTGCTGATATCATCCAGCGTTATTGTCAGGCTTCGGGCCAGAAGGTCAACGTATCTAAGTCTTCTATCTGCTTCAGCCCGAAGACCTCCAGAGCTTCAAGGGAAGTCATTGTCCAATCGTTGGGTATCCTGACTCAGACTAATCGTCTCCAGTACTTGGGGGTTCCTATGACTGGCCGACATCCCCGATGTGCTGACTTTGCTGACCTTGAGCTGCGGGTTCATCAGCTTATTGAGGGGTGGCAGGTTACGGGATTATCTATGATGGCCAGGGTCACTATTATCCGATCAGTCCTTTCCTCCCTTCCTATGTATCTTCTTTCCAATGCTGCCATCCCGATCTCCTGTCTTAGGAGGATTGAGAGATGTTTTAGGGACTTCCTTTGGGCCTCAATGCAGGATGGGCATGGCATTCACCATATGTCTTGGGAGAGGGTTTGTATGCCGATCCAGGAGGGCGGGCTTGGGATCCAGTCTTTGACTGTCAGAAGGGAGGCCCTTTTGGCCAAGCATGCCTCGCAATTCATTCTGGAGCCGCAGAGTCTATGGAGCTCCTTTATGCGAGCGAGATATGGTGTTTGGTCTTCCACCTCACATTCTCAGCCTTCTCGTCGGTATTCTTCCTTCTGGAAGGAGGTTTGTCGATATGATAGCTCCATTATAGAAAACACATCGTGGATGATTGGAGACGGCTCTTCCATTTATGTTTTTCAGGATACCTGGATTTCTGACATCCCTCTATCTCATTGGCCCTCCTTCTTTAGTATTGATGTCCCTACTACTATGAGAGTGAAGGAGTTGATCTCTCCTAACCCTTCCTCTTGGAGTGCTCCGCTGGTGTCCCAGTTTTTTGGAGAAGAGCTTTCTCGTCGGATTCTGTCTATTCCGCTTATATCGGGTATTTTCCCAGATTGTAGACTTTGGCGGAGATCCTGCTCTCCTAAGGCCCCCACTAAGGATCTTGTGAAGATCTTTAGGCCTCAGTCTCAGGAGCCGATGGATGCTGCTTGGATCTGGAAGCTTCCCATTCTCCCCAGGGTTCAGCTCTTTTTATGGAAGCTTCTGTGGGAATGTCTGCCTACCTGTGCTTTGCTTGTGAGGAGGTGATTGCCTATCCAGCCTATATGTCCTCTATGTGGGTTGAAGGAGGAGTCTATTGGCCATGCCATCTTCTCTTGTCCTATAGTGGGGCGGATCTGGCAGTCTGTTGGTTATTATTGTAGATTGGATCATATGGGCTCTCAGTGTTCCCTTTTCTTAAATGACCTCCAGAAGGCCCCTCAGTACAATTGTGCCCTATGGGCTTCTACGGCTTATCAGATATGGTTGTCTAGGAATCAGATGATTTTTCTGATGACAGTATATCTTTTCACAAGATCATAAGGAAAATCGAACCCTGGCATCGGACTATGCCCGTGGCTTCTATTCTGGTGGTTTTGACTCTTCTGGCCCCTCGGGCTCCCCTGCTGCTTCGGCAGCGAACCGGCATACGGTTTACATATCTTGGGAGCCCCCCCTCTAGGGTTTATCAAAATCAACTTTGACAGAAGCGTCCGGGGTAGATTAGCGAGATCAGCTTATGTCATCCGTGGGCCGAAGGGCGACCTACTGGCGGCTGGAGGATTTGGAAGTCTGGACTCCTCTGTCCCAATGGTTAAGCTCTATGCTGCTTGGGTTGGCATCTCCTTCGCCATTCAGTCTCTTCATGCCCACAACCTCATTATTGAGGGAGACTCCTTGACTGTTATTCGATGGTTGCGAAGGGATCATGGCTCCCTTGCCCCTGCCATTCCGCTCTTACATGATATATGGGCCATTTTGAGGGTAGCCCAAGGAGTTCAAATTCGTCATACCTATCGTGAAGCTAATTCTGCGGTCGATTGGGTGGCTTCTTTTGTGGCTCACCATTCTGGGTTTTGGAGGTGGAGGCAGGGTGATCCCTGCCCTTTTGTTTTACAGCAAATTATGTATTCGAATGTTCAAGGACTGACTCATACCCGTGTTGTATGATTGCCCGATTATAACCAAAAAAAAAAAAAAAACAGAACTTGGGCATAGTTTCATAAGTGCTAGTGGGATTCTTCGTTTAATAGGTGACATTTGTACAATCAATCTCACTCAACAGATGATGGACGTCCATTAGAAAAACGCAGGCTGGCTGGCATGTATCATTTACTAAAATTAATGGTTGTGCACCTCTCATTTATTAAATGATGATGAAGAACCTGAGGGCAAGCATACAAACTACGCATAAATTTGGTTTTTTACTCGCTTCTATGTTTTCTTATCAAATAATAATAATTCATGAAGTATGTCGAATGGTAAGCGGTTAGCCAAACAGATGTTAAAAATATGCGTGTTCTAAATCTAGTTATAGGCTCAGTAATATACGAGAGCATGCGACAATTCCTCAATTTCACTAAAATTTGCAAGGAAATGGAACAATCTAGCACATATCAAACCTCTCTTCTACAATGAAACAATCTATTTGATTTTGTAACTTCTGATATCCAACATCACCTTCTAATATTATCTTAATACAAAACAGAGATTCCTGAACGACATCTTTTCCATATTACTTCTGTATAAATTTCTCTGTCTCGAAGCCAGATGAGGAAAGAAGAAAATAGAAAAGAAACCTCAAATCAATAAAACCTTATAGTTTCTCGACCAACACATGGACGCTTGCAGGTTCAGGACTCTTCCTCGCTGAAGTTTCTCCATGGCAGCTCTGCGATACACAGCAGGGAGGCATTAGAAAATCAGCTCCTGTTGTGGATTGGATCCGAACCTCCTCGAACTCTTCTTTTGCTCATTTGGGTAGAGTGGACCGACGGAGATCCCGAAGTTGATCTCTTCTTGGTGTTCAAGTTTGCAACACCAATGCTCTTGACGATGCGCGGCTTCTTAGCTGCCAGCCCATGCTCTGGACTCATCCTGTGGACGAGGTCTCTTCTTCCAAGGCCGTGGACCATCATTGGTTCCATGGCCAAAAGGCCAACACAAACTAGGAGAACAAAGAGCCTATAAGTGGGAAAAGCCATTGCTCCTTCACTTGAAGGCAGATTGTCGTAGGCTCTTGCGAGAGTACTAAGTGACACTGATGCCCTGTTCCTCTCCTCTCCTGATGACCCATCTATGTAGATATATATATATATATATATATATATATATATATATATATATATATATCCCCTGTCGGGATTTTGGGTCTAAAAAGCATAAAGCTCGTTCAGGGGCCCAAAACAATCAGAGTAACCAAGATTCACTTCAATCATATGCCAGCAACCATCGCATATCGAAGGCTGTTTTAGAAGGTTCCGACGGGAATGAATAAAGTAATTGGAACAGAGTCCTCGGGAAGCTGTAACCTTTCTTTACGCCCTCCTGAGATCTTCTTCTACTTTAAGAACTCCCATCTGAAAGCACTCTTACCCATGCAACTAATAACAGCAGCACTTTGTTTTTCGTGCAAGGGTAGGCTTTATGCTTTTTCTTTGCAACCAAACTCCCTTAAAATTTTCCAAG
The DNA here is from genome assembly GCA_900491605.1 of Calamus simplicifolius. NCBI lineage: Eukaryota > Viridiplantae > Streptophyta > Magnoliopsida > Arecales > Arecaceae > Calamus > Calamus simplicifolius. The sequence goes on along the minus strand of UESW01004134.1, from coordinate 1,201,877 downwards.
CCAAGCCGCAAGAACTAGTTCAAAATATTTAAAGAGAACCCACAAATATTTACCCATTTTAATCCTCCTCCTCCTCTTGAGCTTTTGAGCTTTCCTATGCAACCATTCTCTCTTTTACTTGCTACTTTATATATCCCATAACCACTTGCAGCTTGGGGAGCGTTCCTAAAGCATAAGCTTTGCCACTTCATTAAAATCCAAGGGACGGTGTTTGGTTAGAGATCAAGATGGTGGACTGGCCATGGTCCAAGCCAAGCAGCCCAACTCAAGATTTTGCTACAAATGGTTGGTCTATTCTTTGCCTTTGAATTAAAGAAAAAGAGCAACTGTAGCCATTGCTTTCTAAAGTGGTTCTTGTTCCACATAACAAAGAAAACCATCCCACCTGAAGGGGTTAGCTTCTGCGCTACTTGATAGTTTGAGTTTGAAGTAATCCACAAAAGTGAACTTATCAACTTAGATATCTGCATTTACTCAAATTAACCTGTACAGCTGTTGGCACTTGTAGTCTTTTGCAGTTCTGAGAAGCATATGCATGTGATAATTAAACCAAGAGATCTAGATTCCTTTTATAAGGTTGTGTACTCAAAATAGGTTCTTTTATATCATGGTTGGCAAGTGAGTAAGAGGTGCCCACATGACTGTGATTGTTGTAAAATAAGAGTAAGTAAAAGAAAGAAAGAAGAAACTAAAGAGTAACGAGGGAATTTTAATCATGCGGCCTTCTTTGGTAGCAAGATTCTCAAAGTGGATGGCAGGCATTTTACTAATATTTCTACAAAGCAGGGTTGGACTGGATGCCTCTTGCTCCTTGCACGAGGTTTGCGTTGTCTAAGGTCACTAGAGTAACATTGTCACAGCAGAAATCAAGGAAAAGAAGCAACGACTAAAGGGCTGGTTAATCCAGCTGAACAAAGCATGGTTGATCTAGCTAAACTGTTCTTGAGTGGTGCATCGCTTGAATGGTGCAATTATGGAGCTCAAAATGTGATAGTTCCTTCCCCTCTAAGCAATGAAAACAATCTCTGTTGCCACCATAGCAGAACATGTGCATAAAGCAGTACATAGTATCCAACCATGGATAGATCACTGGGAAAAGCGAATCATGCACAAGAATCAGAGAAATAGAATTAAATCATGAACATTTGTAACTTATTGAACTTATTTTTGAGACTAATGAAAAGCTTAAGATGGCAAATGCAATAAAGAATATCCACTGCTTTGTCAGAAAGGAGAAACATAAAAATGTTCAGTGTTTAAAGATTCTAGCAAATGCAAACAAAATTTGTTCAGTGTTTAAAGATTCTAGCAAATGCAAACAAAATTTGAGACCGCAGGTTGAATGTGGGAATTGTCGCCAGCATGGCCGGAGGTGTCGCCGGCTAAACCTGGACACCCTTTCATGGCCGGCGATGGGGAGAAGAAGAGGTCAGCCATGGCCAGGCTTTGGTAGGGTCATGGAGATCGGGAGGGTTGGTAGTAGTCGGGTGGGAAGAAGATGAACAGTGATCGGTTCACTATTCAAGAGCTGGTCCAAGTCCAATCCGTTGAGCCCAATATAATCCAATGTGACCAATAATTCTATCTGGATTTGGACGAAAAAAGTCTTTGTACACCGCCTCCAATGCAACAAATCTTATGCAAGCTGTACCACCCCTTCTTATTAGTCCAAATATATATTCTACATGGCTTGACGCAATGGGATGGGACAGGATAGTAGGGATACAATTTTAAGTTTTGAGCGTAATGTGCATTGATACCCATTCAGCCTTTTATTTTTTTAAAATTTGTGTTCAGATCAGGGACATTACATCCTATGTTTTCTGAATGGGTGTTGTAGGTTTTTAGCTAGGGTGTTGTAATTTTACAACTAGGGTGTCGTAATATTTTTTCGGCCTATATTAGAGATCTTCCAAGGATATTATAATTTTATAACTACGGTGTCGTAATTTACTACAAAAATTTATAAAATAGCGACGCAACTTAGCGATGTAAATATTCATCGCAAAATAATGACAGAATTGCGACGCAATTGTGACCCATAAAATCTGCGACGAAATAGCGATGAATTCATCACCATTTAGCGACGCATTAAATCAGTCTCTAATTAGCGACACATTTAGCGACTCCCAAAACAATCCATTGCTAAATAGTTGCTGTTGAATTCATCTGCCTGTATCCTCCCACACTTCTACTTATCTACTTGTTGATATGATCTCATGTCAATGCAATGCTTGAAATTCTTTGCTTTAATGCTTATTTGGGCCCTTGAACCTTGAGTCTGCTCATGTATTTTGTGCAAAGTCTCACTTATGCATTTAGATGCAAATTTGATGCCAAAATACATTATTTTAACAAAATGCCATCGCAGGCTGAGAGCGCAACTGCTGCCTCAACTGCAGTGGAGTGATACTCGGGTCCTTGCCGATAAGGTATGTATTCTTTTATATCTTATTTAAATTTATGCTTGTTTTATGAACTTTCCCTAGTTTCTTTTCTCCTTGGTTTTTGTCTTATATTATTTGTAAACGTCTTAGGGTAAGCCCCTCGAAGACTCCTGTGCGGCCACGTGCTCCTTGCCAACCCATGCATTGAAACTTTTAGGTCCATGACATGGCAGATTATATATATATATATACACACACACAGTATACACGGATATTAAGGTATATCTCTTTTGGTTTATAAGTTATTTCTATGTAGTTTTTTGATCTTTTGGTCCTTTGACAAGTCTTATACATCTAGGGGGGTGGATGGTTCTTCTGGCACATAGAATTGGTTGGGACATTGAGGCTTTTGACATTTATCAGTAGACAATGGACATATCCTTGGCATGTCTATGAAAGAAACTGTTTCAGTTGTCTGGTAATCTTGCTGACTGTAACCCTGAAATCTTGCTGAACAGTAGCTGTTTTGGTTACGTGAAGGTGTTCTAATCAGTCACTTCTTTTGGTTATGAAAGCTCCTCTGGCTGGCTGCAACCATTTATAACCGTGCGTCGCTATTTAGCGACGCAGAATTGCATTCCTATTTAGCGACACATCAAAATGCGGCATTAACTAGTGACACATTAGATGAGTCGCTATTTAGCGATGCATAGTTATGCGTCGTTAAATAGTGACTCATCAAAATGAGTCGCTATTTAGCGATGCAAAGTTATGCATCACTATTTAGCGACTCATTAGCAACGCATAACCATGCGTCGCTAAATAGCGACGCAGAATTGTATCACTATTTAGCGACCCACCATAATGTATCGCTAAATAGAGACGCATTTTGATGCATCGCTAAATAGGGTTTTAAGGTTTAGGATATTTAGGGTTCAGGGGTTCAGGGTTTAAGGGTTCAAGGGTTCAGGGTTTAAGGGTTCAGGGATTCAGGGTTCAGGGATTAAGGGTTTCAGGGTTTCAGAGGTTTAGGGTTTTAGCTAGGGTTTAGAGTTTTAGGGTTTTATGGTTTTAGGATTTAATTTTAGGGTTTAGGTTTAGGGTTTAGGGTTTAAGGGTTTAGGGTTTAAGGGTTTAGGGTTTTAGGGGTTTTAGGGTTTAAGGTTTAGAGTTTTTTGGGTTTTTAGGAATTTTAGAGTTTAGGGTTTAGGGTTTTAGGGTTTTACGTATTTAGGGTTTAGAGATTAGGGTTTTAGGGTTTAATTAGGGTTTTATGATTTAGGATTTAGGGTTTAGACTGCATTCTTGGCACAAAGGTGTGGATCGGACTGAAGGCAGTGTCGGTCTCGGGTAGGACCTTGTAGTTGGCCACCCGGGCACACCATGGGGCCGTCGGTGCATACCGCACCATGGGGTGGACCAGTCGGTCTAGCCCAATGTCTAACTACAAGCTTTTTAACTGCAACAACTTAAATATACACTATTGGAGCTGGAATTACCATGGCTGCTGGCACCGAACTTGCCTCCAATGGATCCTCGTTAAGGGATTTAGATTGTAGTCATTCCAATTACCAGACTCGAAGAACTGGTCGATATTGTTATTTATTGTCACTACCTCCCTGTGTCAGGATTGGATAAGTTGCGTGCATGTTGCCTTCTTAGATGTGGTAGCCGTTTCTCAGGCTTTCGCTCCAGAATTGAACCCTAATTCTCCATCACCCGTCACCACCATGGTAGGCCCCTACCCGTCTCCGGATTCGGGGGAAGACAAGAGCGGCACAAGGCCAAGCCCGACCCCTTGGTCGGCCACCAGGGAGGTAACCCGCGACAAGAGATTGAAGCGCCGCCGAGGGCGAAGGAGGGGAGCAAGGGGCAGGAGCGCTGCCCATGGGAGGTTCCCGAAGGAAGTGGACAGAGAACATCGTGGCCACCCATGTCACTCTGGGGGCCCCAATGAAATGAGCGGCATAGATTATAATATATCAATATATAAAATTATCACTATATAATATTAATTATTATATACTATAATAATTAATATATAAAATTAACATTATATAATATTAATATTTAGCCATGCATATAGTCGCTAAATAGTGATGCATATACTGAGTCGCTAAATAGTGATGCATAAATGCATCGCTATTTAGCAACGCATAGAAAATGCTTCGCTAAATAGAGACGCATTTTCTATGCGTCGCTATATTCTTGCCATATCCAGCCTTACCCCACCAAATTAGCGATGCAACTATGCATCGCTAATTAGCGATGCATAAATGCGTCGCTAATTAGAGACGCATAGAGTTTGCATCACTAATTAGCGACGCAATTAGCGATGAAATAGCGACACCATGTAGGCATCGCTAATCCTCTTTTATAAAACCCCCCCACTCAGCCCTAATCTCTCCCTCCCTCCCTCTTCCCCACCTCCGGTGGCCCCCCTACCCCCTAATCTCTCCCTCCCTCCCTCTTCCCCACCTCCGGCGCCCCCCCCCGATGCTGCGGCCTCCTCCATCATGTGAAACCTAAGCCCCCTCCCCTTCCCCCTCCCCCTCTCTCTGGCCGGCTGCGGCCATGGCCGGCCACGTGGCCATGGCCCAGCCATGTGGCCAATCCGACTGGCCATGGCCCGGCCACGTGGCCAATCCGACTGACTATGGCCCGGCCACGTGGCCAGGCCACAGAAAAAAAAAACCCAACCCCCCTCCCCCTCCCCCTCCTTCTGGCTGGTCGCGGGCAGGCCGCCTGGCGCCCGACCATGTGGCCAGGTCGCCCAGCCACGTGGCCAGGTCGCTCGACCACGTGGTCGAACCAAAAAAAGAACCCAACCCCTCCTCCCCCTCCCCCTCTCTCTGGTCGATCGCGGGTAGGCCGCCGTTGTCGCGGCGGTGGCCAGGCGACCAGGCCGCCGTGGCGCTCGGCCACATGGCCTATGGACTGGCCACATAGCCATGGCCCGGCCACGTGGCCAGGCCACAACCAAAAAAAATTTTCAATTTTTTTATAAAAATAATAATTATAAAATAATATAATTTTGTAATAAATTTATTATAATATTATTATATAATATAATATGATATGTTAATATTATTACATTATATAATTATGTAATAATTATATTATATTATAATACTATTATATTAACAATATCATATTATAATAATATTAAGATATATTAGCTTATAGTATTGTAATATAGTATAAGAAATTATAGTATTTTAATAAATAATGATTGCAATATAACATCATTATAATATTAGCTAATTAGTGGTTCTGATAGTAAATTAATTAAATAAATTGCTAAATGATTAATTAGTAGTTTTTATAGTAAATTAATTAAGCCATAATTAATCTTGGTAGAAGGGGTCAATTGGTAATTTTGTAAAATGTTGGCTAAAAGGGTAAAATAGTATTTTTTTTACAAATATAAATTTTAGTAAATTAATTATTATTTATGTTTAATTATGTAATATATAAAATATATCTTGTATGCCTCCATATTTTATATATTATTAAATTTCTTAGTATGTTAAACCATGCATGATAGTTTATTGGTGAACTTACATATATTGTTGCATCTTATTTTTGTTATGAAATGGTTTTGACTTTGACTTTGATTTAAGATACAAGAACATGATATATTGAGATATGTTATTCTGGTTATGAGATTAGGTATGGCTTTAATAGATGTATGATGTGATCATATTGAGGTATTAAATAATTTTTAGAATTACACTTAAGGGTTACGTGGCGTGTCATATGTCTCACGGTTGATGTGTTATGAAAATATTCGGCCCAGCCTGTCCAATTTTAAAACCATAGTATTATTGGATAATACTATGTATAAATATTGGATTAAGGTTATTATCTTGGACATAATAATCTTACAAAGTTAGTGACTATAGATCACAATTAAAATATGTATAATAGACAAGAAAACTTTTTCACAAGCATAAGTTCAATTATTTTTGGAATTGCGTATTATTTCTCGTAGCACTATAACCTTTAGACCCGTTTGAGAATTTGTAAGACTTAGTTTTGCAAATTCTCAAATTGTCCTAGTGAACAGTTTAAGATTATTTTTTGTGATATGTTAGTCTACTATTAGTTATCATTGGTTGAGATTGCGGTTTGTATTTTCTCATATATTCTCCTAGTGTGGCATATATGCCACACATTTAGGAGAACATATTGGAAAATGCTGTTAAAATTTTAACGTAAACAATGATAATTAATAGCAGAATAATGTATAGAAAATAATCTTGAATGGGATAGGGCCTTACCTTTTAGATATAAAGTGAAGTGGAATTAATTTAGGACACTTGCATACTTATGAAGTCTCATGATTGAACGAACCCCACATGGCTCGACCTTGCAGGGCAGGGACCTTAGCAGGGCCTGGCCTAATCAATTGGTTGCAATCATTAAAAATAAAATTGATTTATCATTATAAATGATTTAAATAGTTGTTATTTCCTTAGATGTGTAAAAGAAATAATTTAGTTATATATTTACTAATGCTAATATAGTTTTATATTATGATTTTCTTTAATGGTTTACCAAAAATTGTATAAGTTGGTAAAAAATGAGCGGGGCTCGCTCGTGCATGTATGTAAGGATAAAAGATGGCTTGCTTAATCTAGATTTTCTGAATGGATTGGAAGAATTTATTGCATTTGCATGTAGCCAACCTGAATGGATGGATGTGCCTAAGATTAGGTGCCCCTGTAACTTATACAGGTGTCAGAATAAAGCCTACATAGATGTTGAAACTATGAAGGTACATTTGTGTAAAAAGGGTTTGTTCTTGAGTACGATGTTTCGTACTGTCATGGTGAAATAGAGAAAATGGGTGCAGCTATCACAAGCCAACAAGTTTCAATTCCCGTTGATGAACCATTTATGAATTTAAACAGATATAAAAAAATGGTGATGAATGCATCAGGTAATGAATTTAATTAGAATACATTTATGGAAGAACTAAATCCAGATGCACAATAATTTTATGATATGCTGCGTGCTGCAAATCAAGAATTGTATCCTAGTTGTGAGAGTCATTCCCAGTTGTCTATGGCTGCTCGATTGTTGAATATTAAGGCATAACATCGATTATCAGAAAAGGTGTTCAATGCTGTAGCTAAGTTAATGAAGGAAGTTTTGCCAAATGATAATGTTATAGCAGACAATTTTTACTCAATAAAGAAGTTGTTGCGTGGCCTTGGACTCCCAGTTAATAAGATCGATTGTTGCTTGAACAATTATTAATATATTGGGGTGAAGACTCAGAGCTGAGATATTATAAGATTTATAGGCAATCGAGGTGCACCAACGATGAAGGAAAAGCTAGTATAAGTAGGAGAAAAAGTGTGCCTTACAAGAGAATGCATTACTTTCCTCTTACTCCACACCTACAGAGATTATACATATCTAAGGCTACAGCTGCTGATATGAGATGGCATGCCGAACATGAATCTAAAGAAGATGAAATGCGGCATCCATCAGATTCAAAATCTTGTAAGCATTTTAATGAAAATCATCCTAATTTCATCGAAGATATAAGGAATGTGAGATTATGTCTTTGTATCGATGGTTTCTAACCATTTGGTCAAGCGGGGCAATGGTATTTATGTTGGCTCATGATTCTGTACTTCATGGAAGTGCATGAAAGATACTGCAATGTTTTTGACAGTTTTGGTTCCAGGACCATCAAATTCAGAGAAAAAGATTGATGTCTTCTTACAACCATTGATGGCCGAATTGAAAATATTGTGAGAAACAGGAGTCATAGCCTATGATATTTCTATAAAATAAAATTTTATCATGAGAGCTGCTTTGATATGGACAATCAGTGACTTTTTGGCATATGCAATGTTGTCTGGCTGGAGTACTGCTAGGCGTCTGGCATGCTGTCATTGCATGTATAATTCAGATGCATTTACATTGCAGAAGAGTGGTAAGCAGTCATGGTTTGATAATCATAGAAAGTTCTTGCCTCCAAATCATCCTTATAGGCAGAACTTGATCGCTTTCTAGAAGAACAAAGCAGTCACAAATTTGCTGAGCCGATTAGGTCTGGCACAGATATATTTGATACTATAGAGCATTTGGAGTTGAGGTATCCTTAGAAATTAGATGTAGATAGAATAAATGGCAGTATATATAAAGAACATAATTGGAAGAAGCGGAGTATTTTTTGAGATTTGCCATATTGAGCACAAATCTCATTCGACATAACTTGGATGTTATGCATATTGAGAAAATTTTTTTAAATAACATATTTAACAGGTACTAAACATCCCGAGAAAAACCAAAGACACTGCAAAGTCAAGAGAAGAACTTAATCAGTATTGCAGAAGAGCTGATTTGAGGAGGAATGCTGACGGGACCTATCCTAAAGCCTATTACACTCTTAACAGAAATTCATAAGAAGTTTTATGTAACTGGGTTAGAGGGTTAAAATTTTCAGATGGTTATGCTTCAAATATCGATAGGTGTGTAGACATGCATAAGCTCAAGTTATTTGGCATGAAGAGTCATGACTATCATATTTTCATGCAATGGTTATTGCCTATAGTTTTTCATGAGTTGCTTCTGCACCATGTGTGGAAGGCATTGACAGAGCTCAGCTTGTTCTTCAAGGAGTTATCTGAAGCAGTCATTACTTCTGCATCCATGGCAAGGCTTGAGGAGAAAATTTTAATTATTTTATGCAAGCTGAAGCGAATATTTTCTTCAAGTTTTTTTTGACTCAATGGAGCATTTACCGGTTCACTTACCATACGAAGCGAGTATAGCTGGTCCCGTGCAGTATCACTGGATGTATCCTTTCGAGAGGTAAATATATTAATAATCAGTAGTACATGTTGACATTTAAATATTATTTCATTGCGAGAAAGTTGGTTTATTTTATTTCTTACCTTTACATATGGTACCTTAAGAAATTAAAAAATAATGTGCGTAATAAGGCAAGGGTTGAAGGTTCTATATGCAATGCACACTTGGTTGAAGAAGTTTTAGCTTTTGCTTCTTATTACTTTGAGGGTCACGTCCACACGAGGAGCCAAAATCTTTATCGTAACGATGATGTATGTGTGGATGAAGGAGAACCTAATGACGGTAGAATATCAGTTTTTAAAGGTATCGGCCGTTCATTTGGAAGGCAAAAGTTAAAAGATTTGAGCAATGTGGAGTATAATGCAGCACATTATTACATCCTAATAAACTGTAGAGAAGTCGATCCATACATTGAGTAAGTATATACTTCAATGCTTAATTAGAACTTCTACTTTAAATTATAATATACCATACTATTTAATTGCTAACAAAAGTTTTAATTGTTATCATTCCTTAAGGATGTATTATGATAGACAACAAAAGATGAATCCCAACATCAGTCAAATTGCCATTGGGCATAAGTTAGAAATGCGCTTACTGGTTTTATGAATATGTGAGTAGTATCACTCAATCAATTTCAATAATGGCTTTTATTTTTTGAATTGGTTATGAATAGCTTATTAATTTATAGGTAAACGGTCCATGGTTCACAACCGATAATATTTTCATTAAATGTCTAGCGCAATGGCCATTGAAGACTGTAACAACCTCTACTGGCTATTTTGTTAATGGGTACAAATTTCAAATTGAACGACTAGCATCTTCAAGAGGCACGTAGAACTAGGGCATGTGTGTTAAAAGAGAAAGTATTGGAGAAAATATGTAGGATTATTACGGAAAGAAAGTAGAGGTGGTTGAAGTTGAATATCCCGGTTGGCCTATAAAATGAACCATTTTTCATTGCGATTGGTTTGATCCGATTGTTTCTATGGGTAAAAGGGTTCATAACGGCTACAATCTAGTTGAATTCAACCATCGACAAAGATTGCTGAAATATGAACCATTCATCCATGCATCCCAAGCTCAGCAAGTGTTTTACTGCAGATATCTAAGTTTGCGAAACGACAAGCGAGATTGGTGGGCTATTTCTAAAATCGTCCCACGTTCAGCGATCATATTAGACGAGAGTTCATCAAGTCAATCAACTAAGTGCCCTACATTTTAAGAGGATGAGATGGAAATGCATGCAATTGAGGACGACACAAGGGCTCCTGAAACATCAGTTAGAGATCCAAATGGTGATGTCCAAAAAATTGAGGATGCAAATGTTCGGTTTCCTCCCAATGACAATGATACTGAATCACAGTCTGATACGGAATCGGATGTTGAACCAACATTTGATAAAACAAATGACACTGATTAAACATAGAGGTTTATTCAATTTCAATTTATTTTTATACGTGTTAAATTTTTACATATTCAATCATTATTCATAATTATATTGCATGAATCTTTAGTATTTTCAGTATGACAGGCCAAGATAGATCTACCGCCGATGGATAGAGTGAGCAGGGACGTAGCCCTGCCGCATCTGATCACATGAGCATTGGGATGGAGAGTTCAGATCTACAGCCTTCGATGGTTATAGCCGATCGCCACAGACCTCTAAGAGTTCTTCCTACGCCGACCGCACCATACTTTGATTGGATGCTAATGAGCTGTAAGTATATACTAATTATAAATATATGTTTATGTTTTTAAGTCAATTACTTATAAACATGCATTTTCTTAATAGCTTTATTGAGCAGTATACTGTATTGAGCTGGATCAGCTCCATATTCCAGAGGCGTGCTGATCCCAGTGTATCTGCTGGGGTTTTATTTTTTAGAGTTTTAGATAAACTTATTAAATACAATTTATCACTAATATAAAATTTTTTAATTTTAATATATTCTTAAATAACTATTTATTTCAATGCAGAAAAAGTTTATGTGGAACCCTGTCATCCATGATGCCGTTAGGGCAGCATGGAATGCTCTTGCGGCACACCGATACTCCGATATGCTTCATCGTTGAAGGATATCGGGTGAGCGTCCTGTGCATGTGCCGAAGGATATTTGGCATGATTGGCAGCATGTGTGATAGTCTGAGGCCTGGCAAAGGAGGTCCGCATCAGCCACCATGAACCGCCGATCCAAGAAGGACGGTTGTGGCATGGGTCTCTCCTGCCACACTGCGGGGTCCATTTCGATTCAGGAGTACAGAAGCTGTATGGTAAGAAAATATAAATAATTTAATTGCTAATTTAGTCATTCACAAATACTTACATTTATATCATTTCTTCTGCTTTTATAGTCTGAGCAGGAGGGCAGAGATCCTGGTGAGTTTCGTCTATTCAGGGTGACACACACTAGAAAGGATAGTTCCTGGGTCGATGCACGATCACAGAAGGTTGTGGTAAGAAATTAGCTTTATATTGTATCTGATTTTTAAAATTTTATTTAGGTTCATATATTGATTCATTTATCGTTGATTCTATAATTCAAAGGCACGAGTCGAGGAGCTTCAGTCCTAGGCATCGCAGGTCGACTCCACTGATGGGGGGCCGTTCGTCGAACTTTCACCACAGGAGAGTCGACGTGTATTTTTGAAAGTTGTTGGTGCCCATTTGCGAGACCGTAGGGTCTATGGTCTGGGCACTAAAGCTTCTAGATATTTTTTCCATCAGGGCTCCAGTTTGCACTATCCTGGCGATATTCCTGCCGAGCATTTAGACGATATTCGGAGATCTATTACGAAGAAGGTTCGGCAGGAGTTCGACCAATGCAGGAAGGCCTTCAGCAGGAGCTTGCAGACATGAGGGAGCAGATGCGTCAGATGCAGGATTTGGTTAGCTTCATGTCGCAGGATTTATTCCAACCTCCACAGCCTTTCCGTGATCGTGATAGTATGGATTCTTGATGTATTATTTTCTTTACTTCTTATGTTTTGTATATAAAAATTTTAAATTATTAATATATTAAATCTTGATATATTTTTGAAAATTTTGTGATGAATGTTTCGATCAATATTTTTTAAAATTTAGTGATAATGTTTTGATCAATATTTAAATGCAATGAAATTATATTAAGAGGTTTAATTTATAACATTTTAAATTTAATTAAAAAAATTAATTAGCGACGCTATTGTGACAAAAGTTTTTGTTGCAATTATTTTTTAAAATTTAATTATTAATTTTGCGATGCAATTGCGATGCAAATTGGGTCATAATTTTGCGATGCTTAGATTTGCGTCGCAATATTGCAACGCAATACTGGCGTTGCAATATTGCGACTCAATACTGGCGTTGTAAAATTACGGCGCTAAGATAGGCGTTGCAATATTGCGATGCAAATCTAAGCGTCGCAAAATTGCGATGCAAATTGCATCGCAATTTTGCGACCCAATTAGTCACAAAATTGTGACACAAGTGGGAGTCGCTAATGCATCGCTAAATTATGACGACCTCAGTTTAGTCATAAATTAGTGATTTTTTTTTTTGCATTGCTATTTAGCGACGTAATTGCGACGGATTACAGATTGCGATGAGGTTACGCCAAAATTGCATCGCTAATGCGTCGCTAAATCTATTTAGCGATGCAATAGCAATGCATTTTGGTGTCACTAAAACTGAGTTTTCTTGTAGTGATTTTACAACTATAGTGTCGATAGTTTTTTTTGGCTGATATCAAAAGTCTACCCTGCGATGTCGTAAAGCTTTGCCTTAACGTTTTTTGAATGAGTGTCATAATTTTATGACTACAGTATCGTAATTTTATAACTGGGGTGTCGTAATTTTTTTCTATCGATATTAGAAATCTTCGTGGAATGTCGTAAAGTTTTGCTTTAACATTTTATAACTAGAATATCGTTATTTTATAACAAGAGTCATAATTTTACAACTGGAGTGTTATAATGTTTTTTCAAAAGAATAAGAAACGATAGCCGTGCACCTTTGGAAGAAGCAAAAATGTCGTTTTCCATGCGTGAAAAGACTGCTGAAGATCATGATTACGAATTCATAAGTGATACGCTAACCCTGCTATCCCGTCTCATCGCGTCAAGCCATGTAGGATTCATGTGGACCAATAATAAGGGACGATGCAGTGCATATAGGATTTGCTACCCCGGAGGCAATATACAAAGACTTTTTTATTTCAAATTAGCTGAATCAAAAGATAAATTGAGTTAGGCTAGCCTAATTCAAATAGTTTAAAACCAATTAATCTGAACCAAAATTGGATCCGGTTCAATTTCTGTGAACCAGAAATTTGCTAGATCATATATCCTAAACCAGAATTTAATGAAGAACTAAGTGCGGTTATGTTTAGTTAATGTGGAACTAAGCCAGATTATTTTAAAATTAATTAGATTAGGTTGTGAATAATTTAAGCAAAATGGGATTAAAGGAAATAAGGACCAAATTAAATTGCAAATTAGTTACCTAAGCTAATTAAGCTTAAGTAAATGTGATAATTAAAGTTACCATCAAGGGCAATTTAGTAATTTAATAATTGATGAATAAGGGAATGGCTAGGTATTAACTATTATTATTAAATAATAATTAAACATTGAAATAAAAATAGCTAATCATGGGCATCAATAATTGAGATAGAGGGGTAATATTATAATTAGATAATTATAATTCATGAAGTAAGCTGCCTAATAACCCAATTAAGCCCAATTGATGTAATTAAGCAGATATAGGTCCAATTAGAGCCTAATTAAGCTATAAATAACCTAGTTAAGTATGATTTTTGAAGGATAAAATGATAATTTTCAAGATGTGGGCAAGAAAGGCAAAATCATAATTTTTTGATTATGAATTTTGATAAATTAATTAATTAATTATGTTTAATTATAGATGAGCAATGATTGATTTTATTAAGGAGATTAATTCAGATTAGTGATCTGAGGTAGAAGTTCTATACCTACTATTATGCTATATGTTTGATATCTTGCGTGCTTGCATATATTATGGTTTTATTGTTGGATATTTTATCATATTTTAATTGTGTATAATGGTTTATTTATGGAGTTGTTATATATGTTGTGGTATACTATTTTGGTTATGGAATAGTTTTGGTTTTGATTTAAAATATATAAATATGATATGTTGAGATATGTTATTTTGGATATAGTATGATTGGCTTTGTTGCATATGAGTTGTAATGTGAGCATATGATTAGTTATTGAGATGTGTATAATTTTTTTATTGTTGTACTAATTCTGACAGTATTAATGTGATTTTTTACTAGCCTAAATCTGGCGACATCGGGGAAGTGTGGAAGAGTCATGAAAGATTGGTATAAAATTAATCATGGTATATGAATATGATGTGACCAAGTTTTAATATCCTAGATACTAATATGGGAACCAACCTATGTGTGTATATATCACTAGGTTAAGTTGTTAGATATAGACTACTAACATGAGATTCGTCAATATGTATCTTCAATATACAGAGTAACTTAGTCCAATGCAAAGAGTCGTTGAGATTGTGGATCAAATATTTACTATTAATAAATAGTGCTAATTTGGATAGTATTGGTGCGATTCCGTATTGACCTAAATTGGCAGCATCGGAGAAGAGTATATAGACCACGAAAAGCTATTGTAGAAACTGTCATGGTCTATAGACATAACATAACTACGTTGGGCACTAGTATGGAAACTAACCTATGCGTGCGTATATTGTCAAGTTAGGTTTTAGACACCGACTACTGGCATATGGTTTGTTAGTATGTATCATCAATGTGCAGAAGATTATGATATAGATACACGATTATATGGATGATTTTGGTATTTTAATTTGACTTATATTAATATTTGAATATGTTTGGTTTTAAGATTTTACAGTTGGTCTATAGCTATGTCATATTCTCTTTATAAAATTATATTTTGTTATATCATTCGTTCTGATTTTCTTAGCATATTTATAAAGACATGTGTAGAATTTTTACTAGACTTTTATCTTATTACCCGATCCTTTATCATGTTACAAAGGATGATGATGATGATGATGATATCTATTTGTTAGATCTGGATCTAAAAGTTGGGCACCGAGAGTGAGAGTAGCATATAGCATATAGTTTACTATACCATTTATCAATGTAAATATATCGATATATACATTGAAGTGACTTACAAGACAATTCTGTTCTAGATTGTTGATTTCTAACAGCATTATGCGATCTATAGATTTAGATTTTGCTGATATTAATTCTTATCATTATATTGAGGTTTAGTAGGCCTTGTATAAACATAAGGATCACCTAAGAGTATATGGCTATATTGGAATAACCTTGGAACGGGCTCCGAATCGGGAGCCACAACACCATTACCGAGACTCTCCTTTTTGATGTTCAACGTTTGCAAATGTTTCTCCACCTGCTTCATTTTGAGTTGTTCAAGTACATCTAGTGGCATCAATCTAATGTCTATAATTTTCACCATACCTTCTAAAATTAAGATAATATAAAAGTCAGTAAGAATATTAGCTTCGGGTGCTTTAGGCAATCCTTATCACCAAGTTAATCCAAATTTGACCAAGTAAAATGTTGATAATGCCAAAGTGAAAAATACAGCCTAGCAGACCACTAGAATTTCTATGTACTACTTAATAGAATTGCTACCCATTCCTTCCTGCGGTGCTTGAAATATTCTGTACAAATAAGCAGAAAGCTTTCATCAAATTAGACCAGTTAAATGGACATATGTTGTTGTCATCTTTTATTAACCATAATACCATATTGTCATGATGCATCTCTAGCCATAGATATTATATCAAAACACTAAAACAACCATGAGGAAATTATAATCCAGGCTAGAAAATAGAGCACCCAAAACTGAGAGAAAGGCCACACTTTCCTTGATCATTAGCGTACATAGTACATGCAAGATGTTAATTAACATGCCATGGCTGCCTTCTGCTTAGAGTTTCATTATTAGCTCGTCTAACATATCATGATGGGTTGATTGTTTGTTTGGACCAGGGTGGGCTTGATCAAACCTCTGGATCATCCCCTACTTGTAAATTTGTCGTAGTCACATGAACTGATGCACATTAACAAGAAATAAATTGAAGAACTTAATGTTTTGTATCTAATAACTGAAATGGTAAACGTTATATAATATTTGTGTGATGGTATAAGAACCTGCAGCGTGACTAGACTCTCTCAGTGAACCACATTTTCCCCTCAGCAGTTTGTACATCTGTTGCACATATCTACAGCTATTGTTATTATTATACGGTTGTGTGATTGTTAGATATAAAGATCTAGGTTTGCTTTTTTGAGGTCTGGGACTCGAGATAGATTCTCCTTGTTTAAGGTTTTGAAGTAAGAAGGGTCCACAAGACTCTGATTTTGTGAAAGAAGAGGAAGTAATAAAATAGTTCAAAAAAAAGAAGACGTAACAAAATAAAAGGGAGAAATTTCAGGGGAAACGAGGAAGTTTGAATGATGTGGCCCCGTTCTTGGCGACGGGATTCTTAAAGTGGGCATCATTTTACTAATATTTCTTTAAAGCAGAGGGTTGTAGAGGGTGCCTCTTGCATGATCTGTCGTAGGGGAAAGGAACAATGAGTAAAAGATTTGTTAGTTTAGTTAAACTAGTCTTGTGAGGTCACTCGAATGAGCCTTTCAAGCATTATGACAAAAATCCAATACTTCCCTGATTACCTCTTAGACTATTATTTATGAGTGCGCTTTAAACTTATTTGAGTTATTAAACTAAATATTGAAATTAATAGCGAGATATATACTTGTAGGCTCTATGACCATCTCTTTCTTTGGCCCTTTCAGAGAGTCTGCCCCCATTTAATGTTAGCGTTTACATATGTTCTCCTAAAAGCTTTAATACACTGATTAATTAAGGCATAACATCCAATGACATAATAAAATTGTGCGTCTAGAATTCATAATAACTTCTCAAGTAAAAGTGATAAACATAGGTTTCAGGTGCTGTAGCAATAACCTAGGTTTTGCAAATTTAATTCCTACCAGCCCCTACAGATCATACATGAGATATGACCATGGCCTTATTCCAAAGCTAGACCTAATATTTAATGCTTACAAGATCTCATTACATACTTCTATTTTTTTATATAGAATTGATAGACCTGCTAAGCTCCAATACAACATTTGTGCAAAACTAATCAGCAACCCTTCTTTGAAATGATCTGATAAATTTCAACGCAATGTATCAATAACATCTCCTGATGACGCTCAATCATTGGTTCTGAACGTCGGGAACGGACTGATTCTCGAACCTTCGCCTCACCAGGTTGCCTACAAAGAAGTCCCAGGACTGGAGAGGATTCTCCGGTGGGACCCTCCGACGCCCAAGTTAGCAATTGAGGTCACAACAGAAGAAGAGCTCGAATGAGCTCTTTTTAGATGAAAAAGGTGTTCCTGGGGAGGAGGGATTCCTCTCTGGGCCTTAGGATAGCAATTTTTTCGGGGTTATCGCACATACCTGTTTATTGAGTGGATTCACCTTTTTATAGGGGTTGACCCTGGCATGATCATGTGGGATTCCATGAAGAAGGAATGTCCACGGAGTTTTTGGGAGTTGCGTGAATCTGCGCTGGTTGGTGGGTCCTGTCCCATCGGAAAGAGAGAAAACGGCGGTTGGTGGGCTAAGTCCCATCAGCCAGTGGAGCTATTGGGTAGTTGGGTCCAGTCCCATCAGCAGTGTGGCCAGTGGGTCGTTGGATCTGGCATTGTCAGGCGGCGCAGGTCAGAGAGGTAGCGTCCCGAGCTACCAGAGCCATGTTGGGGCAGATTTGGAGGAAACCGGGAAGTCTCGACTCTCCCGAGGGAGCCGAGGCTTATCTGGGTCAGCCAGGGGTGGCCGAGGCCAGCCTTGCCGATTAGGACGTACCGGGGCGGGGCCAACCAGAAATGGTCGGGGCCGACTCGACGGGCTTGGATACGCCGGGGCCGAGAGGGGCCGACCAGGAATAGTCAGAGCTGACTCGACGGGCTTGGAGATGCCGGGGCTGAGAAGGGCCGACCAGGGATGGTCGGGGCCGACTCAGCGGGCTTGGAGATGCCGGGGCTGAGAAGGGCCGACCAGGAATGGTCGAGGCCGACTCGGCGGGCTTGGAGACGCCGGGGCCGAGAAGGGCCGACCGGGAATGGTCGGGGCCGACTCGGCGGGCTTGGAGATGCCGGGGCCGAGAAGGGCCGACCAGGAATGGTCGGGGCCGACTCGGCGAGCTTAGAGACACTGGGGCCAAGAAGAGCCGACCAGGAATGGTCGGGGCCGACCCGGCGGGCTTGGAGACACCAGGGCCGAGAAGGGCCGACCAGGAATGGTCGGGGCCGACCCGGCAGGCTTGGAGACACCGGGGTCGAGAAGGGCCGACCAGGATGGTCGGGGCTGACTCGATGGGCTTGAAGATCGGGGCCGACTCGACGGGCTTGAAGACGCTGGGGCCGAGAAGGGCCGACCAGGGATGGTCGGGGCCGACTCGATGGGCTTGGAGATGCCGGAGCCGAGAAGGGCCGACCAGGGATGGTCGGGGCTGACTCGGGGCCGACTCGGTGGGCTTGGAGATGCTGGGGCCGAGAAGGGTCGACCAGGAATGGTCGGGGCTGACTCGGCAGGCTTAGAGACGCCGGGGCCGAGAAGGGCCGACCAGGAATGGTCGGGGATGACCCGGCGGGCTTGGAGACGCCGGGGCCGAGAAGGGCTGACCAGGAATGGTTGGGGCTGACTTGGCGGGCTTGGAGATGCCAGAGCCAAGAAGGGCCGGCCAGGAATGGTCGGGGCCGACTCGGTGGGCTTGGAGATGCCGGGACGCACTAATGTTTAGGTTTTGTCGAAATTACCCTTGTGGCTACATTAGCCACATCAGATGCCCCCCGCCCCTGAGCGCTAAGGACCACACGCCTGCAATCCTTTGGGCGAAAGGGGCGCAAAAATTTAAAAAGAATGATTGCTTCATTTAGTGCGCTTTAAATGGGTTGATGAGCTGGCGCTTTGTTTCGAGGCAGTGTCACTTCGAAGATCTCCCGTAATAATGCGTTAGGTGGTGATGATGTTGGCGTCGGACGCTCCGGAGAAGGAGCTCATTGGGTGATGAAAAAAGGCAAGGACATCATTGCCGCTCTGTTTTCTATGGCCCACGATTGGCCGGGGATTACGTCTCCTGGAGCGGATCGAGGCGGCATGCCTCGGGCGCAGGTAAGATTTTTGGCTGGCAGCCTGCAACGCAATGGACGTGCCAGATGGCGGGATCTCGGGCGGTGTTAGCTGGAGACGGGGGCTATAAAAACCTTTCAAGGGCCTGTAGAAACTTTTACGCTGCCATTGCTTTCTTCTACTTTCTTCTTGCCTGAGTTCTTCTGTGACCTGAGTCTTTCCAACTCTCAGGTTAGTTTCATCCCTTTTTTACCTATGGTCCGCCGTGCCATTAGTGAGGGCAAGAGACCCGTAGAAGAGTCTTCCCAATCTAGCAGTGAAGACCAGGCCCCTGTAGCTAGTAGTCGAGTGCCTCAGTCGGTGGGCAGCATCGTCATCCGTGGTCAATCGGGGGCAATAGGACCTCCGACCACCTCCGGTCCTCCTATTAGGGCAGTCCCCTTGTCCTCTCACTGTCCGGCGCTTCCTCCGACGGTGAGTTCTGATCCAGCGGGTCCAGCGGGGGTGGCTTCAACCATGACCTCTAAGGACGTAGAGGCCGTTAGAGCTAAATACCAGGTCCCTGACTTCATTGGCCTGTCCGCGCCGGGGCCCGAAGACAGGGTGACCTCCGACCATCCAGGTCGGGTCGCTCTGTATGAGGAGTTCTTTTGGTGTGGGCTGCACCTTCCTTTCCATCCTTTTTTCCTTAATCTCTTAGATAGGTATAGGTTAGTGCCGGCACAGTTGACTCCGAACTCGATTCGGATCATCTGCGCCTTTGTCATCCTTTGTCATTTCGAGGGGGCCCGTCCAGGGCTATCTCTGTTCCGAGCTTTCTATAAGCTTCGCCGTCAAGGTGAGGGTGCCTGGTGGGCATTTACCGCCAGGCCGGGTAGAGCTTTCCCCTTAGGCCTCCCGTCCAAAATTAGGGGGTGGAAACCTAGATTTCTTTTCGCCCACATCGAGGGGGTCAGGGCCGCTTGGAGGGAGCCCGATACTAGCTCCAACGAAGATTCCACCGTAAGGGATAGGGATAAGGAATTATTCACCCAACTGTCCAACTGTCAAATCCCCGGCTACAAGGAACTCCTATCCGAGGAGAACCTGGTAGAAGCCGAGTTAGCCTCGGCGACCGGTGAGCTTGGTGCCTGAATCCTTCTATCCGTCCTTCGATTTACTGTATGCCGCCACTGATGCTCATTATTCTTTTCTGTGCAACAATGAGGGTTTCCGCTAGTGATTTCGAGGCCATTTTGAGGAAGAAGAGGCAGGCGACCGGAGAGTCGTCCAGGCCGGCAAAGAAACTCCGGGGAAGGGAGCTGGCCAGGCCGGTCGTAGCCCCAACGCTCGCGGGGGAGCCGACTAAGAAGAAGCCGGTTGTAGGAGCGGCTCGGAAGCCAGCGAGGGCTGAAATCGAAGAAGGGGAGATCCCGGCCACCACCGAAATGATGATGGTAGTTTTGGATGGAGAGGAGGAAGCTCCCGCCGCCGCCGATGTGCCCGAGGTGGGGCGGGTTACTGTTGCTGTCGGCCCTCCAGCTGCTACAGAGCCAGAGAGAGAAGGTGCTCCCCCAACCGCTAGCGAGGGGGAGCGGGTCGCCAGGGAGGCCCGGAACGGGGCGGAGGCAACCGAGAAGCAAAGGGGTGAGCCGAGGAGCTCATCCCATCAATCGGCCCGGTGCCCGGCCCGTCCCAAGCCGAAGGCTCGTAGGTGGGGCAGACGAGGCTGGTTCCCCCGGTCGGCACAATGGCGGATGCCGTGCAGGCCTTCTGCCTCCTGTTGGGAGTCCGAACTGCCGAGTTTGAAGAGGAGACACGAGGAATGAGTCACTCCACACTCCTAGATATGGTAATGGTCTCTGTTGTCCAGGTAAATTTTGAATACTTCTCATTTTTTCCATATTTCTTCTTCTTCTCGTAGCTGACACGCTTCCTTTGCTATAGCTGGTCAATGGAGCATTGGGCCTCCGCGAGGCGCTGGCCCATTCTTCCAATGCAATAACCAAGGCCTTGGCGCGGGCTGATAGATATAAGAAGGAGAGCATGGCGTAGGCCGAAAGCCTTGCTTGCCTTCATCAAGAAACCTCGACCTGTGAGGAGAGCTGGGCCGGTCGCCTGAGGGAGATGGAGAGCCGGGCTGAAGCCGAGAGGGGCCGAGCCTCCGCAGCCGAGGCCAAAATGGAGTTGGCCTCAGAGAGATTGAAGGCCGCCGCGGCGCAGAACGAGGAGTTGACTCGGCGGCTTCAATGCGTCGAGGAGGAGACTCGAATTGCGGCAGAGAGGGCGGCCGCCGTGGAGAAGGCGGCAGCGGAGGCGAGCTTGGAGAAGGCCGGGGTGGTGGCCTGTGCTGATGAGGCCAGTGCCCACGTCGAAGAGGCCGAGAGCAAGGCCTGAGAGGCCGAGGCCAGAGCACAGCGGGCCGAAGCCGAGGCGGGGCAGGCCGTCTCCAATTATAAGGCCTCGCCGTAGTTCAAGCAGGAAGTCATCGAGGCCAGCCTTGATGCTTATGTTCAGGCCTTCGAGATGTGCAAGGTCAAAGTATCCGTGGCCATCAAGATCGATATTGCTGAACTTGAGGACATCCGACCTAGGGAGTCTGACGAGGAGTCCGCGGAGAAAAAGGACGAAGAGAAGCCCGGCCCTGGCGAGCCTTGAGTTATTTTTCTTTGCTTTATTGTGTATAACCGGCCTTGGGCCCAATTTTGTACCTTTCTTCAATAGTTAATAAAAAAGACTTTTTCTCTCAACTTCTTTGTGTTTTGATCCATCCGGTCTTTCTTCTTCTGAGAAAAATGCCTTACTGTGCTTTACTTCTTGTGGCCAAATCATATATGCTGACGATGTCGTAGCCGAATATAGTATCTTCTGAAATGTTCCGCGATTTTGGACTTAGCCAATATTTGAATGCATCTCTAGGATGTAGGCCGGCCATATGAACGGTCACTTAAGATGTTTCATGCTGTCGTAGGCTATTTGCAAAAGGCTCGTTTACGTATGAATCTTCCAAAGGCTTGGAAAGATCCCCAGGTGACTCGACGCCAAGCCTAATTTTGGAGGCGTTTGGATTGACCAGAGATGGCTGGGGCTAATTCTACCATTGTGAGGGGTTTGCATGTCACCTGAAGGGCGACTCGACTGGGTACGGGACTGTTAGGATCTTAACCGACTCGGGGCACCGCCGTGCCAGAGCCGAGTGGTGTCCCATTAGCCGTGATGCCGACGAGCTCCTTTTGAACCGCTTCAGGGGTTTGTGTGCCGCCTGAAGGGCGACTCGACCGGGTACAGAGCTGCTAGGGTCTTAACCGACTCGGGGGCACCACCGTGCCGGGGCCGAGTGGTGTCCCGTTAGCCGCGATGCCGGCGAGCTCCTTTTGAACCGCTTCAGGGGTTTGTGTGCCGCCTGAAGGGCGACTCGACGGGTACGGAGCTGTTAGGGTCTTAACCGACTCGGGGGCACCACCGTGCCGGGGCCGAGTGGTGTCCCGTTAGCCGCGATGCCGGCGAGCTCCTTTTGAACTGCTTCAGGGGTTTGTGTGCTGCCTGAAGGGCGACTCGACCGGGTACGGAGCTGTTAGGGTCTTAACCGACTCGGGGGCACCGCCGTGCCGGGGCCGAGTGGTGTCCGTTAGCCGCGATGCCGGCGAGCTCCTTTTGAACCGCTTCAGGGGTTTGTGTGCCGCCTGAAGGGCGACTCGACCGGGTACGGAGCTGTTAGGGTCTTAACCGACTCGGGGGCACCGCCGTGCCGGGGCCGAGTGGTGTCCCGTTAGCCGCGATGCCGGCGAGCTCCTTTTGAACCGCTTCAGGGGTTTGTGTGCCGCCTGAAGGGTGACTCGACCGGGTACGGAGCTGCTAGGGTCTTAACCGACTCGGGGGCACCGCCGTGCCGGGCCGAGTGGTGTCCCGTTAGCCGCGATGCCGGCGAGCTCCTTTTGAACCGCTTCAGGGGTTTGTGTGCCACCTGAAGGGTGACTCGACCGGGTACGGAGCTGCTAGGGTCTTAACCGACTCGGGGGCACCGCCGTGCCGGGGCCGAGTGGTGTCCCGTTAGCCGCGATGCCGGCGAGCTCCTTTTGAACCGCTTCAGGGGTTTGTGTGCCGCCTGAAGGGCGACTCGATCGGGTACGGAGCTGCTAGGGTCTTAACCGACTCGGGGCACCGCCGTGCCGGGGCCGAGTGGTGTCCCGTTAGCCGCGATGCCGCGAGCTCCTTTTGAACCACTTCAGGGGTTTGTGTGCCGCCTGAAGGGCAACTCGACCGGGTACGGAGCTGCTAGGGTCTTAACCGACTCGGGGGCACCGCCGTGCCGGGGCCGAGTGGTGTCCCGTTAGCCGCAATGCCGGCGAGCTCCTTTTGAGAGACTTGGTCCTTGGATGCAAGGGAGAGTAGGCTATTGTCAGAAGGGACCTCCTTTATTGCTCGCCCTAGGGGAATACATTATTGATAATATTGGCGAAGGTTATCCGCATTCCAGGTGCGTGGAATGGGTTGTCCGTCGAGCTCTTCTAATTTGTATGCCCCCCGGTGGAGTGCCTCGGCGATGCGATAAGGGCCCTCCCAGTTGGGGGATAGTTTGCCCCTCTGTAGGCTTTGAAACCTCAGCTTTTCTCAAAACCAAATCTCCGCGGCGAAAAACCTTAAGGCGAACTTGAGCATTGTAGTACCTGGCCGCTCGCTGACGGAAAGTCGCCATGCGTAGCCTCGCCCGATCATGCGCCTCGTCGATGAAGTCCAAATTAGCCCGAATCAGCGCGGAGTTGTTTTCCTCACTGAAGGACTCCACGCGTGGACTGGGTAATCCAATCTCGACAGGAATGACGCTTCGGATCCGAAGGCGAGACTGAAAGGAGTCTCGCCCGTCGGGGCTCTGGGGGTCGTGTGATAGGCCCATATCATGCTGGGGAGCTCCTCCACCCATCGACCTTTGGACCCGTCCAACCGGGTTCTGAGTCCTCTAAGGATGGTGTGGTTCATAACCTCGGCCTCCCCGTTGGTTTGGGGGTGGCCGACGGGTGAATCGGTGATGAATGCCTAGCTCGTCACAGAAGACTTTGAATGCTTCGTTGTTGAATTGGCGGCCGTTGTCCGTGACAAGGGTGTGAGGCAGGCCAAAACGGCATATGATTGACTTCCAAAAGAAAGCTTTGACTTTGCTTTCAGTGATCTTGGCTAACGCTCGACCTCGACCCATTTGGTGAAGTAGTCAATGGCGACTAGCAAGAACCTCCGTTGCCCGGAAGCTGGGGGGAATGGCCCAAGAATGTCCATTCCCCACTGAGCGAAAGGGCCATGGAGCCGAGAGTGGGTTCAGCGGGGTAGATGGTTGATGTTGGATGTGTGCATGGCGCTGGCAACCATCGCATTTCTGAACTAATTTAGCCGCATCCTCCCTCATAGTGAGCCAGAAATATCCCTGACGGAGGGCCTTTTGGGCTAAGGATCTGCCCCCCAGATGGTTTCCACAGATGCCCTCATGGATTTCTCTGAGGATGTAGTCGGCGTCGGTGGGTCCCACACTTGAGCAGGGGATAGGAGAATGACCTTCTGTATAGACGCCCATCGAGAAGGATGAATTTGGAGGCTTCCACTTGAGCAGCCTGGCTTCGTTGCGGTCATCAGGGAGTGTGCCGTCAGTGAGATAACGAACATAGGCGTCCATCCATGTGGGCTCTTGGGTGAGCGGGAGGATTTCCTCGCTATCCTCTATACTGGGTCTTTCCAAATATTCAATGTAAGCATCCCTTGCCATACCGTCGGCAGAGGTGGCCAGACGAGAAAGGATGTCGGCCTTGGCATTTTCGCTTCGTGGAATATAACTGATATTGAAGTAAGCCAGCGGGGAGGTCAGGAGCCGAACCTTGCCCAAGTATGAGTCATAGCGGGGTCACGCGCCTCGTACTCCCCATTGATTTGCCCAGAGATGAGTTGCGAGTCCGTGAAAGCTCTGAGACGCCTTATTCCAAACTCCTGGGCTAGCCTTAACCCGGCCAGCAGGGCCTCATACTCAGCTTGATTGTTGGTGGCTTCGAATAGAAACCGCAGGGCGCATTCTGTCCTCTCTCCGCCTGGTCCGGCAAGAATGAGGCCGGCGCCGCTTCCTTGAGAGTTTGATGCGCGTCCACATGAAGGATCCAAGTTTCCCCATCTTCGCCTGGCTCGGGCTCGCTGTTCCTTGGTAACCTCTTCAGTCATCTCCTCTGCCCAGTGCATTCAACTAGGAAGTCAGCCAAAACTTGGGACTTCAGAGCCGGTCGAGCCTGGAAAGAGAGGTCGAACTCTCCCAGCTTGATGGCCCACTTGGCGAGTCGGCCTGAGGTATCTGGACGAGCCAGGATGGCTCGCAGGGGTTGATCCGTGAGCACCACAATAGGATGGGCTTGAAAATACGGGCGGAGACGCCGAGCAGAGACTATCAGGGCGAAGATAACCTTTTCTGCTTTGGAGTACCTGACTTCTGCGTCATGGAGGACCTTACTCACATAGTAGACAGGCCTTTGAGTTCCATCAGCGTCGAGACGCACCAAAACTGAACTAACGGCTTCCGAAGAAGCGGCTAAGTAGAGAAAAAGACTTTCTCGTCTCTTGGCTTGGATAGGAGCGGTGGAGAGGACAGAAATGCCTTCAACCCGTCGAAGGCCCTCTGGCAATCGTCTGTCCACTCGAAGCTATTCATCTTCCGCAAGGCCTTGAAGAAGGGCAAGCATCTCTCGGCCGATTTGGAGAGGAAACGACTTAGAGCCGCTATCCTCCCAGTTAATCGCTGCACTTCCTTCTTGCTGGATGGTGGCCTCATGTCGAGTATGGCGCTGATCTTCTCTGGGTTCGCCTCGATCCCCCGCTGGGTCACCATGAAGCCCAGGAACTTGCCTGCCGTGACCCCAAAAGCACACTTCTTGGGGTTCAGCTTAACTTGGAAGCGACGGAGGTTGTTGAAGGTCTCCTCTAAGTCGGAGACGTGATCAGAGGCGCGGGTGCTCTTTGTCAGCATGTCGTCTATAGACTTCCATATTCCGGCCTAGCTGGTCCTGGAACACTCTGTTCATCAACCTTTGGTAAGTTGCCCCCGCGTTCTTGAGGCCAAAAGGCATCACTTTGTAGCAATAAATGCCTTTTTTTCACAAAGGAGGTGTGCTCTTCGTCGCTGGGGTCCATCCTTATCTGATTATATCCTGAGAAGGCATCCATGAAGCTGAGGAGTTCGTGCCCGGAGGTGGAATCTACCAGCTGATCAATCCTTGGCAGGGGAAAAGCTGTCTTTTGGACACGCCTTGTTGAGGTCGGTGAAGTCTATGCAAATCCTCCAGCTCCCATTTGCCTTACGCACCATGACCACATTGGCCAGCCAACTGGGGTAGTGTGCCTCCCGGATGTGGCCGGCACTGAGTAGCTTGTTGACTTCCTCGTCAATAGCCTTTTGTCGATCAGGAGCAAAGCTTCTCTTCTTCTGGCGATTGGACGGTGCCGCGGGTCAATGTTGAGCTTGTGGGTGATCACTTCCGGAGGGATGCCGGGCATATCAGATGCTGACCAGGCGAAAACGTCTGAATTAGCCCGCAAAAAGGCTAAGAGATGCTCCCGGTCTTCTGGGGGAAGGAGTCCGCCGACACGGACGGTTCTTGCTGGGTCATCTCCAAGAGGGAAGGTTAAAAGATGTTCAGCTGGTTCTCCTCCCTTGTTAGAGTCTCTGGGGTCGGATGCTTCAAAAGTTGGTTCAGCTTCCAGAGGACTTGATGCCGCGTGATAACAGGGCAGGACTGGGCTGACCTCACCGCGCATCTCCCACTCCTTCAGTGGGGAACTGCACTAAACGCCGGGTGGAAATAACTGCATCCAAAAGGTTCAAACCTGGATGCCCCAGAATGGCGTTATACGCCAAGGGAACCCTCACAACCAGGAATTTCATAATCACTGTGCTTTGACATGGCGGCGTTCCGGCTGTCACAGGCAAAGGTATTTCACCTTCAACCCTTACGGAGTCTCCAGTAAAACTGACCAAAGGGGTCGCCACAGGCTGAAGGGAGTCCAAAGATAATCCCATCCGAACAAAAGCGTCGTAGGTAAGGATGTCAGCTGAGCTGCCACTATCAACTAATATCCTCTTTACAGGGTGCTTGGCGATCGTCATAGAGACGACGACGCCTTCATTGTTTACATTTCTATGACAGCAGATCCCCCCCAGGAATTACATTACTCAGTGCCTCCTCCCCCCTCGGCCGCTTAGATGCGAGGTGATCCCCAGGACACCATTCCGACCGTCGCTCTGTGGGGCGTTGTCGACCGGGGCCTGAACAGGCGGAGGCCCCATGAGGGTCGGCAGCGGCTGCTGCGCCTTCTGAACATATTTGCCGAGGTAGCCCCACTGAATGAGCTCCTCGATGGCCCGCTTCAAGCTGTAGCAGCTGTCAGTGTCATGGCCATAGTCCCGGTGGAATCGGCAGTAGCGGCTTTTGTCGCGGGGAGGACCTTTCTTCATGGGAGGAGGGCGCTGGAGGTAAGGCTCGCCTTCGATCTCCATCAGAATGTGAGATCGAGGGGCGAGAAGAGGTGTGAGCTTGCTCTCGTCGGGGACAGGGCTTCTACGCCTGTTGTCGGATCGGCGAGGCGGGTCAGCTCGCCGGTGTCGAGGGGGCCGCTTGGCTCAGGGCGAGCGGGCTTGTGGCTGGAGCTCCTTGAAGATTCTCGGCGGGTGAAGTCGGCTTCATCCGCATGGATGTACTTTTGAGCCCGAGGAGGAGGTCGGAATAAGAGCCCGGGGGCTTCTTATCCAAAGAAAAGGTGAAGCGGAACGGGAGGAGTCCCCGCTTCAACGCCAGCGTTGCTACCGCGTCATCGAGATGGTAGACCTCGAGGGCGGCAGCTTTGAACCGGGACACGAAGTCCCGCAGCGACTCTCCCTCCTTCTGCGCATGGAGAAGAGGCTGTCCGCTACCCTTGGAATTCGTCGGCAGGTGTCGAAATGTGCCAGGAAGGCTTTCTCCAGCTCTCGGAAGGAGTCGATGCTGTGAGGGGGCAAGCGCGAGTGCCACGCGCGAGCGGCCTTCCGCAGAGTGGCGGGAAAGGCCTTGCAGAGAAGGGCGTCTGAAGCGCCTTGGACCTGCATCATTGCTTTATAACTCTCGAGATGGTCGAGAGGATCTATCGTACCATCGTACGGGTCCACCTGGGGGAACAAAACCTGGAGGGGACAGGCTCCTCTAATATCCGGCGGGTGTAAGGAGGACGGGTGTCGAACTCTTCCTCCGGCTGATGATTGATTTTTCTGGCGAGCTCGTCCAGCCGCCTGTTGTACTCCTCCAGGCTCCTCCGCCTGTCGGCTGATTGTTGGGGCCCTCCGAGATGGCTCGGAGGAGGAAGAAGAAGAAGAAGAAGACAGAGAGGGAGACGGGAGTCGGGACTTCCGCTTTGGCTCCTCTTGATGATGCAGCCCAGAAGGGATTTTGCTGGGGCCACGATCAGGAGACCGCGGCCGCTTGGAGGGCTCGCGCGAGGCTTTCCTAGGGGAAGCTGGGCAACGACCGGCCTCCACCGACCGGCCTCCATTGGAGAACCTCCCCTCGCCGACTGCTGACTGGCGGGGGAGCGGTTTGGTGCTGGGTGGCCACGGACTGCTGCTGTTGGAGCCCGTGGACCATAGCAGTGAGAGTTTGGACTTGTTGGGAGAGGGTCGCCAGTTGCTCCGCTGTTTGGGCGGCTGCGTTTGGTGGTGGGCAGGTGACTGGAGGATCGGCCGCAGGGGGTTGGCCTCCTGCTGCCTAACTGGCGGGGGAAGCCCCGCTGGACAGCTGATGGAAGCGTCCTGAGCTCGTGTCACCACCATGGCTTCAAGGAGAGAAGAGGGGGGAGTAGAGTTTGGCGAGATGTAGCACAGGGAGGCCCTGAGATACTTGCTGCATCCTACACCAACTGCCCCCTACCTGGCGCGCCAATCTGATGACGCCCAATCACTGATCCTAAACGTCGGGAACGGACTAATTCTCGAACCTTCGCTCACCAGGTTGCCTGCAAAGAAGTCCCAGGACGGAGAGGATTCTCCGATGGGACCCTCCGACGCCCAAGTTAGCAATTGAGGTCACAGCAGAAGAGGAGCTCGAATGAGCTCTTTTTAGATGAAAAGGTGCTCCCGGGGAGAAGGGATTCCTCTCTGGGCCTTAGGATAGCGATTTTTTGGGGTTATCGCACATACCTGTTTACTGAGTGGATTCACCTTTTTATAGGGGTTGACCCTGGCATGATCACGTGGGATTCCGTGAGGAAGGAATGTCCATGGAGTTCTTGGGAGTTGCGTGAATCTGCGCTGGTTGGTGGGTCTGTCCCATCGAAAAGGAAGAAAGCGGCGGTTGGTGGGCTAAATCCCATCAGCCAGTGGGGCTATTGGGTAGTTGGGTCCAGTCCCATCAGCAGCGTGGCCAGTGGGTAGTTGGATCTGGCATTGTCAGGCGGCGCGGGTCAGAGAGGTAGCGTCCCGAGCTACCAGGGCCGTGTTGGGGCAGATTTGGAGGAAACGGAAAGTCTCGACTCTCCGAGGAGCCGAGGCTTATCTGGGTCAGCCAGGGGTGGCCGGGGCCAGCCTTGCCGACTAGGACGTGCCGGGGCAGGGCCGACCAGAATGGTCGGGCCGACTCGGCGGCTTGGAGACGCCGGGGCCGAGAGGGGCCGACCAGGAATAGTCGGGGCCGACTCGACGAGCTTGGAGACGCCGGGGCCGAGAAGGGCCGACCAGGGATGGTCGGGGCCGACTCGGCGGGCTTGGAGACGCCGGGGCCAAGAAGGGCCGACCAGGATGGTCGGGGCCGACTCGGCGGGCTTGGAGACGCCGGGGCCGAAGGGCCGACTAGGAATGGTCGGGGCTGACTCGGCGGGCTTGGAGACGCCAGGGCCGAGAAGGGCCGACCGGGAATGGTCGGGGCCGACTCGGCGGGCTTGGAGATGCTGGGCCGAGAAGGGCCGACCAGGAATGGTCGGGGCCAACTCGGTGGGCTTGGAGATGCCGGGGGAGAAGGGCGGACAGGAATGGTCGGGCCAACTCGGTGGGCTTGGAGACGCTGGGGCCGAGAAGGGCCGACCAGGAATGGTTGGGGCCGACCGGCGGGCTTGGAGATGCCGGGGCCGAGAAGGGCCGACCAGGGATGGTCGGGGCTACTCGGCGGGCTTGGAGACATCGGGGCCGAGAAGGGCCGACCGGGAATGGTCGGGGCCGACTCGGGGGCTTGGAGACGCCGGGGCCGAGAAGGGCCGATCGGGAATGGTCGGGGGCCGACCAGGAATGGTCGGGGCTGACTCGAGGGCTTGGAGACGTCGGGGCCGAGAAGGGCCGACCAGGAATGGTTGGGGCCGACTCGGCGGCTTGGAGACGTTGGGGCCGAGAAGGGCCGACCAGGAATGGTCGGGGCTGACTCGGCGGGCTTGGAGATGCCGGGGCCGAGAAGGGCCGACCAGGAATGGTCGGGGCCGACTCGGTGGGCTTGGAGATGCCGGGACCGAGAAGGGCCGGCCAGAATGGTCGGGGCCGACTCGGTGGGCTTGGAGATGCTGGGGCGCACTAATGTTTAGGTTTTGTCGAAATTACCCTTGTGGCTACATTAGCCACATCATCTCCCAATAAGTTGATGCATGTTGTATTGATGAAAACATGTTGTCATTTTTTCTTTTGTTCATTGTTAATGTTTGGTAAAATTAAAAATGCTTTTATAAAATGATATATAACATGACTTATCTGAACTAACGGGTATCAAAACTTAGAACTTCAGGATTATGAATGGATGTATTGAAAGCTAGCTGATCTCAAACAATAATGATAGAAAATATATTGATGTGGCTGATCACACCCTCTAGGCGGTAGCATAATACCTTGCAAATTTTCGAAGCCGAATGAGTTGATAGCTCGTTTCTGGCATCTGCTTCCTCACTTCGGCCCCTGGCTTCAGCCTCGGCCTCTAGCTTCGGCCTCACCCTCGCCTCGGTCTCTGGCTTTGGCCTCGGCCTCTAGTTTTAGCCTCATCCTCGCCTCGGCCCCTGGCTTTGGCCCTGGCCTCTGGCTTCGGCCTCGGCCTCTAGCCTCGGTCTCATCCTCGCCTCAGCCCCTGGCTTCGGCCCCGGCCTCTGGCTTCAGCCTCGGCCTCTAGCCTCGGTCTCATCCTCGCCTCGGCCCTTAGCTTCGGCCTCGGCCTCTGGCTTTGGCCTTGGCCTCTAGCCTCGATCTCATCCTTGCCTCGGCCCTTGGCTTCGGCTTCGGCCTCTGGCTTCGGCCTCGGTTTATCGCTTCGGCCTCAACATTGAACGTTTTCCTAGTATAACGGAGCTGGTCTCAAATACCGGACCTAGGGATCTGAGGCACCAACCGCCGCATATCTTGCTCATCTGTTTTACCAAGATCATGAGCAATTACCAACACACCCTGCAGTTGCCGATATACGCGGCACCCATTCAGCAACAACTCACCTACCCGCCATTCATGAAGCTCATCCTAACAAAGAGATTCGACGGTTACAACGGAACGAGGTAAATTTGACTTCCCGAACAGGTATAAGAAGAGGACCTAAGCTCAACGCTGGGGGATCTCTCTCTCTCCCTCTTTTAAGCTCTACTCACATACAACATTCCTGTTCTACAACTTACTACTAACTTGGGCATCGGAGGGTCCCCACCGGAACTACCGGTCTGGGGCTTTTTTCTGGCTCTCGAAGGAAGACGGTGACCTCTCTGCATCCTCGAAGGCCCGTGAAGATCTCAGCTCACCCAACGCTCATCGCAAGTGGTTTGGCAGCAATAGAGTGGCACGCTAGGTAGGGGGCAGCACAGACGTTTACCTTCACGTATCTGCAACCCCTCAACTTCTGCAAGGAAGAGGATGGTGACGACATGAGCTCAAGAAGCTTCCACTAGCCGCCGCGGAACACCTCCCGCGGGCTGAACAATCAGAGGCCAACACCCATGTTCCGCCTCTTGCACCACCACAGGCTGGCCAGTCCGATCGACTTGACATCCTGACTAGTCAGGTACAAGATCTGATGACGGTGGTGCGAGGGCTACAGGAACACTGCTTCGCTGCCATCCCTTTACCACCTCAACCCCCTCCGCCTCATAAGGAGGGTCATGGAGCCAGTCAGCCTCATCAGGGCAGGACTCCTCCTGAGGCCTCCCATCACTCGCTCCCTGAACCTCCCGTCGGGAGACCTCAAAGTGGTGGCGATCTCTCTCCCCCATTCTGATCGCTCCCACCGGTGGCATGGTGAGAAGGAACCAAGACGTGCACTCCCTGCACCGGCAGTCTTCCCCATCCTCATCTTTAGACTCCTCTAAAGAGGACACCGGCAGGAAGGCCGCCCGTTGGGCCGAATGGCGGCTTGATGAATATCACCAGCGATTGGAGGAGCTTAGTCGCCGGATCGCTAGTCCTCACGGGACGAACTACGACCACCATCCCCCGCTTTCTCGCCGCATCATGGAGGAGTCGGTCCCACCTCGGTTCGTCTTCCCCAGTTGGACCCGTACGACGGCACGACGGATCCTCTGGACCACTTGGAGAGCTATAAGGTTCTCATGCAAGTCCAAGGAGCGACAGACTCTCTCCTGTGTGTGGCCTTTCCGGCCACACTGCGGAAGGCGGCACGTGCATGGTACTCATGTTTGCCACAGCGCAGCATCAATTCCTTCAGACAGCTCGAGCGATCTTTCCTAGACCACTTTGATGCATGCCAGAAGATTCCTCGAGTGGCTGATAGCTTGTTCGCTGTCCAACAAAGGAGCGGCAAAACCTGAAGGACTTCGTCACTCGGTTCAAGGAGCCGCGCTCGAAGTTTATAACTTGGAGGATTCTGTAGCCACCCTAGCCCTGAAGCGAGGGCTTCGTCCTTCCAGATTTGCATATTCCCTGGATAAGAAGCCTTCCGGCTCCTATGCCGAGCTACTAAGCCGGGCACAAAAGTACATTCGCGCCGATGAAGCGGACTCTTTCAGGAGGGAGGCCGACAAAGGCTCTAGCAAGAAACCGACGCCCACGGAGCCTGCTGGAGGACGACCCAAGAAGTCTGAGCCTCCTCGTCGCTCAGACAACTGGCCTCAGACGCTTGTTCCCAAGGAGCAGTTCACTCCTCTCCTTGCTCCAATATCTCACATCCTATTGGAAATTGAGGAGGAGCCCTACTTCCAACGTCCGCCTCCCATGAAGTCTGGGATCCCCCGCAGCAAGGAGCTCTATTGCCGATATCACAGAGACTATGGCCATGACACTGAAGACTGTGCCTCTTGAAGAAAGCTATCGAGGAACTTGTTCAGCAAGGTCGTCTGAAGGGGGAACCCTACCGCCACGGGTCCATCAGCGCTTCCCGCGCCACAGATTAGCATAGACAATGCCCCGACGGAAAAGACCATGGCCATGATCTCCTGGGGGGCAGCAGTGCAAAAAGACAGCGAGAGGAGGAAGAAGACTCTGTAATCCCTTTTTCCAAAAGGGATCTAGAAGGAGTAGTGAATAAGAATGATGATAGCGTTGTCGTCTCTATGACGATCGCTAAACACCCTGTAAAGCGGATTCTTGTTGATAGTGGAAGTTCAGTGAATGTCTTGAGTTATGACGCTTTTGTTAGAATGAATTTGCATACAAGTTCTTTTCTACCTGTCACCACTCCCTTGATGGGTTTCACTGGAGACTTCATTAGGGTCAAGGGCGAGGTTACCTTCCCCGTTACCGCGGACCTCACCGCGTCAGAGCACAGCTCTCATGAACTTCCTGGTGGTTCGGGTCCCACTGGCTTACAATGCAATTTTGGGGAGACTCGGCTTGAACCTGCTGGATGCTGCTATCTACACCAAGAGATTGCTGGTGTGATTTCCTACCGATGAAGGGGTCGGAGAAATAAAGAGAGAATAGACCCACCACCACTCTGTTGCCACTTAGCCCCCAGCTCACAGGAGACGGTGTCGGCAGCAGCGCCTGAACCACTCGACCTCCGAGACTTGGAGAGGAGAGGAGAGCTAGCCGAGCACCTCCTAGCCTTCCCCTTGGGGGAGGACCCAACGAGGACCATCCAGATCGGAGCACTACTTTCGGAGGCGTCGATCGGCTCCTTGCTTTCCTGCGTGCCAACTCTGACATCTTCGCATGGTCATCATCAGATATGCCAGGCATCCCTGAGGAGATAATCACTCATCAGCTCAACCTCAAGCCAGAATGCCGGCCTATCGACAGAAGAAGAGGAGCTTCGCTCCTGATAGGCAGAAAGCCATCGATGAGGAAATCTGCAAGCTGAGAGCTGCGGGCCATATCCGAGAAGTTCGCTACCCTGACTGGTTGGCTAACGTCGTGATGGTCCACAAGGCCAACGGGAGCTAGAGGATGTGCGTAGACTTCACCGACCTCAACAAAGCATGCCCCAAGGACAGCTTCCCATTGCCTCGGATCGACAACTGGTGGACGCTACGTCCGGCCATGAGACCCTTAGCTTCATGGATGCTTTCTTTGGGTACAACCAAATCAGGATGAACCTGCAGACGAGGAAGCTACCTCTTTCATAACTGAGAAAGGACTATACTGCTACAAGGTGATGCCGTTCGGACTGAAGAACATGGGGGCCACTTACCAAAGGCTAATGAACAAAGTCTTCAGGGACCAGATCGGGCGTAATATGGAGGTATACGTGGATGACATGCTGACAAAAAGTGTACGTGCCACCAGCCATATCGCCGACCTAATGGAGACCTTCGGTAACCTCCGTCGATACTAGATGAGGCTGAACCCACAAATATGCCTTTGGGGTGACAGCCAGCAAATTCTTGGGTTTCATGGTGACCCAACGAGGAATTGAGGAACCCTGATAAAGTCCAGCCATCCTGAACATGAGATCTCCTGCCAACAAGAAGAAAGTGCAACACCTGCGGGAAGGGTGGCGGCCTTGAGCCGCTTTTTTCAGGTCCGCTGAGAGGTGCTTGCCTTTCTTCAAGGCGCTCTGTAGAGTCAACGGATTCGAATGGACGAGGGAATGCCAGATGGCCTTCGAGGGACTAAAAGAATTTTTATCCACCCCGCCGCTGCTGTCCAAGCCAAAGGGTGGAGAAGAACTTCTCCTGTACCTCGCGGCTTCTCTCGAAGCTGTAAGTTCCGTGCTGGTTTGCATGGACACCAACGGAATACAAAAGCTGATGTATTACACCAGTAAGGTGCTTCACGACGGAACCAGGTATTCAAGAATCAAAAAGATTATCTTCGCGTTGATTGTATCCGCCCAGCGCCTCCGACCCTATTTTCAAGCTCATACGATCGTGGTGGTCACGGACCAACCACTCAAGGCGATTCTCGCTCGTCCAGACACTTCGGGCCGCCTGGCGAAGTGGGCGCTTAAGCTGGGAGAATTCAACCTATCTTTCCGTCCCGGTCGGCTATGAAATCTCAGGTCCTGGCAAATTTCTTGGTCGAATGCACCTGGGGCAGGAGCAACCAGAAGACTCCCATGCAAATCCCTTAACTCCTTGGACTGGAGAGGATGAATGGATCCTTCATGGACGAGCGTCAAATTCCCAAGGGAGCGGAGAGGGCCTCATCTGGCCAACCTAGTTGTAATCAGTGCGCTCTCCATTTTCTCTTTCCAGCCACCAACAAGCAGGCGAGTATGAGACCCTACTGTCGGGAATAAGATTGGCCCGGGAGCTCGGGATGAAGCGCCTTAGAGCATTCACTGACTCCTAGCTAGTCACTGGCCAAATCATTGAAGAATACGAGGCGCGAGATCCTACCATGTCCCGTTACTTGAGTATGGTGCAGTCACAAGCCTCTCTCTTAGCCTACTTCAGCATCAGCTATATTCCTCGGGGGGAGAACGCTAGAGTTGATGCCCTGTCCCGACTCGCTACCTCAATCAACGGACGTTGGGAAGAACCTACGTGGAGCATCTAGAAGTCCCAAGCATCGAAGCCGCGAAGGAGATCCTACCGGTCGAGCAAGAGCCTTCATGGATGGACGCTTATATCTAGTACCTGACTGACGGTGTCCTTCCCAAGGACTCGACTCAGGCTAGGCTGCTCAAGAGACGGGCCCCAAGTTTTTGATGATGGACGGAAAGCTCTATCGAAGATCATTCTGGTACCCGATCCTCAAATGCGTTGGCCCCATGGAAGCAGACTACATCCTGGGGAAATACATGAAGGCATATGTGGAAGTCATCTGGGGGCAGAGCTCTAGCGTACAAAGCTTTGCGACAAGGATACTACTGGCTAACAATGAGGGAGGATGCGTTTGAGCTCATCAAGAGATGTGACAGTTGCCAACGCCATGCCAACGTCCAACGCCAACCGTCTCAGCTGACCCCCTTGGCCGCACCTTGGCCCTTCGCCCAGTGGGGTATGGACATCCTGGGACCATTCCCTTCGGCCTCGGTCAGTGCAAATTCCTACTGGTAGCCATCGACCATTTCACCAAGTGGATCGAGGCCGAAGCACTCGCCAAGATTACGAGGGCAAAGTGAGATCCTTCTTTTGGAAATCTATAATATGCCGGTTCGGGCTGCCGCATACTCTCGTCACTGACAACAGCCGGTAGTTTGACAACACGGCCTTCTGGGAGTTCTACACCGAGCTAGGCATTCATCAGCGGTTCACCTCTGTGGGGCATCCCTAGACCAATGGTGCGGCCAAGGTGACCAACCGAATTATCCTTCAAGGACTTAGGGCCCGGCTAGATGACTGCAAAGGACGATGGGTGGAAGAACTCCCTAGTGTGCTATGGGCCTACCACACAATGCCGCGAGCCCCTACCGGAGAGACCCCTTTCAGCCTGGTTTTAGGTCCGAAGCTGTCATTCATGTGGAGGTAGGTATCCCAAGTCCCCGTACGGAGTTGTACAGCGAGAGGGACAACCCAAATCAGCTGCGGGCCGATCTCGACCTAGTAACAGAACTACGACCGAGGCGGCTTTGGATGGTGACCTTCTGTCAGCGGGCGGCCAGATACTACAATGCCCGAGTACGACCCAAGATGTTCTGCCCCGGAGATCTAGTCCTTCGACGAGCTGAAATATCAAAGCCGACGGAAGAAGGCAAGCTAGCGCCAAGATAGGAAGGACTCTATCGAGTCATAGAGGTGCTTCATCACGGAGCATACAAAGTTGGGGCTAGACGGGAAACCCCTCCCCCCACTTGGAACGCAGATAACCTACGTTGGTATTATCAGTAGTTTGTTAATTTTCTTAGCTTGAGCCTGCCTGTTGGAGTACTATTCAAAATATTCTCAGTGACATGTTTTTGAGTGATCCTGCTTCTCCCTCGAAGTCCACCTCCGCGCCGACACTCCAAGCCCGGCTCTGCGTCGGCACTCCAAGCCCGAGTCTCCCCTCGGCACTCCAAGCCTCCAAGCCCAGCTCGCGTCGGCACTCCAAGCCCGAGTCTCCCCTCGGCACTCAAGCCCGAGTCTCCCCTCGATACTCTAAGCCCGAGTCTCCCCTCGGCACTCAAGCCTGGCTCCGCGTCGGCACTCTTAGCTCGACTCTGCATCGGCGCCTTAGCTTGACTCCGCGTCGGCGTCTTAGCTCGCTCCGCGTCGGCATCTTAGCTCAGCTCTGCATCGGCACCTTAGCTTGACTCCGCATCGGCATCTTAGCTTGGCTACATGTCGCACCTTAGCTCGACTCCACGTCGGCGTCTTAGCTCGGCTCCACATCGGCGTCTTAGCTCGGCTCCGTCGGCGTCCGCATCGGCACCTTAGCTTGGCGTCTGCGTCGGCACCTTAGCTCGACTCCGCGTCGATGTCTTAGCTCGGCTCCGCGTCGGCGTCTTAGCTCGGCTCCACGTCGGCATCTTAGCTCGGCGTTCGCATCGGCACCTTAGCTCGGCTCCGTCGGCGTCTTAGCTCGGCTCTGTGTCAGCATCTTAGCTCGGCTCCACGTCAGCATCTTAGCTCGGCTCCGTTAGCATCTTAGCTCGGCGTCCGTGTTGGCACCTTAGCTCGACTCCGCGTTGGCGTCTTAGCTCGGCTCCGCGTCAATGTCTTAGCTCGGCTCCGCGTCGATGTCTTAGCTCGGCTCCGCGTCGATGTCTTAGCTCGGCTCCGCGTCGGCATCTTAGCTCGACTCCGCATCGGCAGCTTAGCTCGGCTCCGCATCGGCAGCTTAGCTCGGCTCCGCGTCAGCATCTTAGCTCGGCTCCGCGTCGGTACCTTAGCTCGGCTCCGCGTCGGTCTTAGCTCGACTCCGCATCGGCGTCTTAGCTCGACTCTGTGTCGGCACCTTAGCTCGCTCTGTGTCGGCATCTTAGCTCGGCTCCGCATCGACGTCTTAGCTCGGCTCCGCATAGGCACCTTAGCTCGCTCCGCGTTGGCGCTTAGCTCGGCTCCGCGTCGGCACCTTAGCTCGGCTCCACGTCGGCACCTTAGCTTGACTCCGCATCGGCATCTTAGCTCGACTCTGTCGGCATCTTAGCTCGGCTCCGTCGGCACTTAGCACAACTCCGTGTCATCACCTTAGCTTGACTCCGCATCGGCACGCAAAAATCGACTCCGCGTCGGTATTGGAAGTTTAACTCTTCAAAAGGCCCAACCCCACGTCTGCATTGGCCTAGCTATGCCATGGTGCCACCCGACCTCATGTCGATAGCCCCTTAATCGACTTCGCATCGGTGCTACCCTCCGGTGTCGATGGTCTGCGACACAGGTCATTTGTCAAGACCACCAAGTCACGCAAGTGCGGTTATTAGCTATGACTGCCTACGGCCCTGATAACGGCCGCTATGGCTTGTTCATATCCAATATTGATAATTGGTTGCGATACAAATCAAATTGAGAATTGAGTGAGAAATTTTTATTGCTAATGAAAGTTACAAAATTGCCGATCAAATCGGACTTGATACAACAAAAAGAAAATTAAGGTTCGGCCGGGGTTGAGCCATCATCCTCAGGGACCTCATCTGGCTCCAACTCTTCAATCCCTTCGAGGCCGTAGAGATTTTGGATTTTCTCCTTGCAGTCCTGGAAGCCGCCATCATATGCAAATGCCGTTGTCTCAGCCAGCTCCCTATTGAAGCCTTGGACTTCCTAAAATCCTCCACGGCCTCGACGGTTTCTTCTTGGCCTCGGCGGCCTTCTCCTCAGCCTCGGTGGCCTTCTTCTCGGCCTTCTTCTCGGCCTCGGTCCCTTCCGCCCTCAGATGTTTTGCCTCGGTGTTTCGTTGGCGAGTGATTTCCTCGGCGTTCTCGACCCTCTCCTCGGCCACTCCGATCTCAATGGTGGCAGAGTGCAGCCGGTGTTGTGCAAGTAAATTTCTGCTTCGGCGGCTTTCTTCTTCTCTTCTGCCATCCTCTGCTTCTCCTCTGCCACCTGAGCATTATCAAGCTCATTGGCCGCCTGGCGCTGAGCCACTTCCAGCGCCTCCTTTCCTTCTCAACCGGGCCAGGTTACGAAGTCGGGCAGCCTCGGCTTTGGCTTCAGCTTTTTGCGCCTGGGCCATCTCCGCCGGGCCTCCTCCAGGACTACCTCGGCCCTCTCCGCTTTAGCCCGGACTTCTCGAATTTCCTCCACAGATTGATCGAGGGCGGCCTCGGCCTTGGACCAAAGGCCCCTCATAGCGGTCATAGAGTTCAACGCCTGATCAAATTATTTGGTTTAGATAAAGAAACGGTCCAAAAAGTTTTGATAATGGAACAATACTTACCCAGAGATGTGCCACGATGCCTCTCGGAAGAAGGTAGACTTCCCTTGATGTCGAAGGAACCCCTGCAGCTTGGCACGGACGCCAGCCAATGTCTGCTCGGCCCAGCGGCTGTAGCGCGTCAAAATAGACTAAAAAGAAGGGTCAATATCCTCTCCCTCCGCTAACTTCATGGCCATAGCGAGGACTCAGCCTCCAACCCTGCTCCCTCGGGCACCTTTGCTGATGGAGACACCTCGGCCGCTGCCCCTTTAGGAGATAGGGCAGTTTCCAGAGTCAGCCTTGTAGCCGAATGGGTCGG
Organism: Calamus simplicifolius; assembly: GCA_900491605.1. Lineage (NCBI taxonomy): Eukaryota > Viridiplantae > Streptophyta > Magnoliopsida > Arecales > Arecaceae > Calamus > Calamus simplicifolius. The sequence goes on along the minus strand of UESW01004134.1, from coordinate 1,161,556 downwards.
CTCCGCTTCGAGAGCTATAGGCTGTGGTGATGGTGCCTTGGTGCCTTTCCGGAGAAGTGTCAATCAGATCGATTGGTGACAGAGGCGGTACTGGTGAAGGCGAATGAGGTAAAACCCTTTCTCCAGCTTTGTTCCGCCCTGGTGCCTCTTCGACCTCGGCCCTTGCCGCCTCGCTTCTTAGGGCTTCTTTGGCTTCGCCCTTTTCACCTTGCTCCAGCTCGAGGCCTCTCCGACCTTGGCCCTTCCCTCCATATCGCCCCTTCCAGAGGCCTCTCCGGCCTCAATCCTCTTGGCAATCTTGGTGACGACCCTTCTCTCGGCAGGGGCCCCATCCGCTTGACCTTCCTTTTCCTTGTGGCAGCCTGTCTTATCTCATGAAGTGATGGTGCCATTCCTGTATCAAGAAAAAGGAAAGAAGAGTGTTAAAAAAAAAGAGGAGAGAAGAAAAGGAAAGGGAGGAGAAGGACAGAAAAAGCAAGGTGAGTTCAGCCACTCACCACTGGACGGAATAAGGCCGGTAAGATGGAGGTTCTCTTCGATTAAAAGCTGGTTGCACTGAGGGATGTCGGTAGTCAGAAGCTGCCCAAATGCCATTTGATCCCTCGGGAGTACAGAAGAGTCTCTATTTGCGTCGGTGTTGGGGGTTCCCCAGATTTTACTCACCCCCTCAACGTCGGCAAAAAAGAACCTATCTTTCCAACCTTTGATGGATGTGGAAAGATATAGTCTAAGAATCCTAGTGGGTCTAGGGGTAAAGGACCACCACCCCGCTTGCTTGCGAAGAGTGTAGAAGCTACGGAACAAAGAGATGCTAGCCTCTATACCATGAAAGTGATAAAGTACCATGAAGCCAACAATGGTTCGGATAGAATTTGGGACTAACTGTGCGAGTGCCAAGGAGTACCTATCTAAGAGGTTGAGGATGAAAGGGTGGATGGGTAACCGAAGCCTCGCCTTAAAGAAAGCTCCATACAAGGCAACCCTCCCGGGACGGGAAGAAGTTACCCTGTCGTCAGAAGTAGGGTAGGACAGACGAATGTTAGGAGGAAAACTATACTTGGCTCTAAGGTTCAAGATGTCTTGGACCGACATGGTGGAGGCAGCCCATTCAGGGGACTCCTTGGCAGCAGTGGATGGACTGGTGACGGCCGGACGGCGCCGGGTAGGGCCCGTCCGGCGACCGGACAAATCCCAGCTGTGGGTCGTCGGTCGCTCGCCGCCATTCCAATGGAGCGTGGTCGGAGGATGAAGAGGACCAGCTAAGCTTCATAGAAGGGGAAGGCTATGAAGGAACAGGGGAATGATCCCCAAGATCGGAAAGAGAACATGAAGGTGAAGAAGCCATGAGGACTAACCTGAAGAACTTGAACAGAGATTGAAGAAGAAAGCTCGGGAGATAAACGGAAATAGGAGATGAACGGGCGCTTGCAGATTCAAGGTGATAGATTATAACGCAAGAAAAGGTGAAAAGCATGGGATAGGGACGATTTCTCCCTTTTATACCCCCGTTTCAAATCATCCCGCTGATGTTCGGTTTGGCCATGTGTTCGCTTTCTATTGGAAACCACTCCGGCAACCATTCGGCACGAGAAACATGAAAAACATCGCCAATAAAGAGGTAGCGGTGACCTCACCGCAATGATGACGCCTACCTTTTTACAACTCCTCGCTCGAGAAAAATCTTGCCCAATCCCAACATCCTGAACAGACGAAATGATGGCACAGAGATCAGCCACCTGGTGGATATTAACACCCCTTTCGCTGGCAACTATACGCCCACCCATCTCAGGGGTGGGGGGCATCTGATGTGGCTGATCGCACCCTCTGGGCAGCAGCATAATACCTTGCACAATTTCCGGAGCCGAATGAGTTGATAGCTCATTTTTGGCGTCGACTTCCTCGCCCCTGGCTTCGGCCTCGGCCTCTAGCTTCGGCCTCACCTTCGCCTCGGCCCCTGGCTTCGGTCTCGGCCTCTAGCTTCGGCCTCATCCTCGCCTCGGTCCCTGGCTTCGGCCTCGGCCTCTGGCTTTGGCCTCGGCCTCTAGCCTCGGTCTCATCCTCGCCTCGGCCCTTGGCTTCGGCCCCGGCCTCTTCGGCCTCGGCCTCTAGCTTTGGTCTCATCCTTTCCTCGGCCCCTGGCTTCGGCCCCGGCCTCTGGCTTCGGCCTCGGCCTCTAGCCTCGATCTCATCCTCGCCTCGGCCCTTGGCTTTGGCCTCGGCCTCTGGCTTCGGCCCTTGGCTTCGGCCTCGGCCTATGGCTTTGGCCTCAACATTGCACGTTTTCCTAGTATAACGGAGTCAGTCTCGAATACCGGACCCAGGGATCTGAGGCACCAACCGCCGCATATCTTGCTCATCTGTTTTACCGAGATCACGAGCAATTACCAACACACCCTGCAGTTGCCGATATATGTGGCACCCATTCAGCAATGACTCACCTGCCCGCTGTTCACGAAGCTCATCCTAACAAAGCAGATTCGACGGTTACAATGGAACGAGGTAAATTTGACCCCCCGAACATGTATAAGAAGAGGACCCGAGCTCAACTGGGGGATCTCTCTCTCCCTCTTTCAAGCTCTACTCACATACAACATTCCTGTTCTACAACCCACTAACTTGGGCGTCGGAGGGTCCTCACCGGAACTACCGGTCTGAAACTTTTTGCAGGCTCTCGAAGGAAGACAGTGACCTCTCTGCATCTTGAAGGCCTGTGAAGATCACAGCTCACCTGACGCTCATCGCAAGTGGTTTGGTAGCAACACCTATGTTTTTTCTTGATTGCTCATTGTTTACAAAAGACACATCAAGATGCCTTTTGACACATAATGGCAGCTAAGTCTTCCACTTCTTGAGATCATAAATCCATTTGGCTTCCGTCCATAGATTTTATCCCGATTTTCTATGAGAATAGAATATACATGTTCATCTTTTTCTGTTTTTTGGAATATAGTAGATGCCAACCTAACCATTAAGTATCACAAGATCATAACTACTATCGAACATCTTCGATCAGAAGTACTGAGATGTAGTCCAGAATTCGAGATTGTCCCTCTTTCAACACATTGCACTAAAGAGTTTTGGAAGACATAAAATGGTCTTGGTTTCTTTCAAGAGAGAGATAAAGGCATTAAGGTACAGCTATGTCCCTGTTAAACATCATCACCTAGGTTATGGAATTTGATTTCAGTCAATGAAACTGCTACCTTGTTCATCTCATGATATTTCTTTCCTTTTGTCAGGAACAACCCCAACGGACAGATGGCTTTCACCTCGAATATGTGCATCTGTTTTCTCAAAATAGTAGTTATATTATTTTTCTATACATAGGGTCGGTTACATGAATCTGCTTTCTCCACTCTGCTCTATTCAGGACTAGTCGACATTCAAATTATAAATAGTTATATCTTTTTTAATTATTTTTATCCATATTAGTTTATGTTTATCTCTATCTCTATCCTTACCTTTGATAGCACAATCTTTAAAGAAGTTAAATGCTCAGACTTGAGGTCAGCAGCATGCTTTGGATTGCACACAGCTCACTGGATGCATGCCAAAATGACAATATATGCTTGCTCCTTTATAGGCAACGGATACGAGATGCATGCACAGAAAGCATACTATGTAAAAATTAATTATATATAATTGACTCGAGTGAAGAATATGTACAGAATTGGTAATCAAGTACATCTATGATGTATCATCAGAAAATATGCTATCGACAATATTCTTTAATGATCTCGCTCCCTTTTCATCAAAGTGGGTCATACACC
>UESW01004134.1:1081803-1151098 GCA_900491605.1 Calamus simplicifolius | reverse complement strand
TTTTGTTGCTGAGAGCCGGTGGTACACCGCTCTACCAGTGGTACACTGGGCTTCATGCCTGGCTGGCCCAGGGCTTTGGTGCCGACCGGGGTCGAGCTTTTGTTGCTGAGAGCCGGTGGTACACCGCTCTGCCAGTGGTACACTGGGCTTCATGCCTGGCTGGCCCAGGGCTTTGGTGCCGACCGGGGTCGGGCTTTTATTGCTGAGAGCCGGTGGTACACGCTCTGCCAGTGGTACACTGGGCTTCATGCCTGGCTGGCCCAGGGCTTTGGTGCCGACCGGGGTCGGGCTTTTGTTGCTGAGAGCCGGTGGTACACCGCTCTGCCAGTGGTACACTGGGCTTCATGCCTGGCTGGCCCAGGGCTTTGGTGCCGACCGGGGTCGGGCTTTTGTTGCTGAGAGCTGGTGGTACACTGCTCTACCAGTGGTACACTGGGCTTCATGCCTGGCTGGCCCAGGGCTTTGGTGCCGACCGGGGTCGGGCTTTTGTTGCTGAGAGCCGGTGGTACACCGCTCTGCCAGTGGTACACTGGGCTTCATGCCTGGCTGATCCAGGGCTTTGGTGCCGACCGGGGTCGGGCTTTTGTAATGCCAACACGAGGTTTGTCTTGAAGGCTGATACAAGGTTGGTCTTCCCTGCATGACATTTTTAAGTGTCAATGAAAGAAAATTGTCTTAGGTGCATCGTACTTAGCTCTTGTAGCACCCCTGTTTTCCCTATGTGGACTTGAGCATTTCCGCCCGCTGGTGGTCTGCCCCCCAGGGAATCAAGTCGGGACGGCGCCTGGAGTCGGTTGATGACCAGCTCCTTTCCGAAATGAAGCTGGGGACCCATTTTTGGAGTGCAGTGAAGAGAGAGATGGGATCCAGAGCCGGGGACGCTGGAGCAGAGCCACGGACAAGAGTCGGAGTCGAACTCGGGAGCTAGAGGTCGCCGAGGGAAGCCTGAGCAGCCAACGGCCGTTGGGATGAGCGGATGGGAGAGTCCGCTGAAGTTGGACGGTTAGGAGATGATGTTGCTGGGAGTTATAGGATTCGGGCAGCCTCGACATTGATTCAAGTAAGGAGCCCTCCAGCTTCCATGGCCCTTCTCTCTCCTATGAAGTCTCATCACGTGCATAGGTGCATGTAATGCATTTGGACGCGGCTGCTTGTGCGGCGAGTGGTGGCTCTTTGAGCTTTAAGTCGCTGATGGGCTTGATGACGTTGGACCTTTTGCTGGGGAGATTCCCAGCGGGATGAAGGATGGCCGGCCTGGGCAGTGACCAAAGGGCGAGTAGAAGCCTTTGCTCGCTGTTGTGTGGTCATAAGATGTGGCTTCTAGAGCTCTTGGACAGCCACCGTCAATGTTTGGATTTGTAGAATGAGTGGCAACATGTTCTGTTTGAATGGTCTGAGATAGTGGTGATGATGGAACGAAAGACTGGCCTGCTGCTGCTCAGCTCGTTGAAGGTGCCCCCCAGCTTAACTGGTGAAATCTTCACAATCCACCATCTTCACGATCCACCGTTTTGATAAAAAGGGATGAGGATATGCAAACTAGCATCGTTGATCCCCCCCTACCTGGCGCGCCAATCTGATGACGCCAAATCACCGGCCTCGAGCGTGCGGTCGTCTCCTCCAGTGAGCTCCTCGCGCCTGCAAGCAAGTCCCGGGGGCCGGAGGGGGCCCCAGCGGGACCCTCCGACGCTCAAGTCAGTGGTCTGGGCATCAGCCGTGAGCTTGAGGAAGCTCGAAAGAGAAAAAGAGAGAGAGAGGCCCAGAGAGGAGCCCCCTCTGTGTGAGCGTTTAGGAGTGTTATGAGTGTGTAACCTGGTCAGGGGTCCCTCTTACCCATTTTATAGACGCTTAAGAGTTTGTCTGGCTTGAGTGGTTGAGGCTCCATAATGATGACTTTGATGGGTGAAGTGTCGGAACTGATGTCCGTGAAGCATGGGTGCTATCACTAGTCAGAGCATTAATTGATGTTTGTGAAGCATGGGGTGCTGCAGGGCATGGCTAACCGCTACGGCGCTTGCCAGACGTGTCCCCTACGTCATCTTTTTTTTGCATTCCTGCGCGGACAACGATGAGTGATAAAGTTAGGCGTATGGGCCCCAAAGTGCAGCCATTGGGACAGAAGATGCAGTTTGGAGTTGAAGCCCGTTCACTTGCATGGCACTGTTCACATGGCACTGTTCATACATGGCCGACCCCCGGCACTGTTCATACATGGCCGACCCCCGGCACTGTTCATACATGGCCGACCCCCGGCACCCGACCCCGGCACTGTTCATACATGGCCAACCCTCGGTACTGTTCATACATGGCCGACCCCCGGCACTGTTCATACATGGCCGACCCCCGGCACTGTTCATAAATGGCCGACCCCGGTACTGTTCATACATGGCTGACCCCCGGCACTGTTCATACATGGCCGACCTCCGGCACTGTTCATACATGGCCGACCCCCGGTACTGTTCATACATGGACGAGCCTGAAAGGGGTCTTGGGGTAGGATGTTGATAGACCAGGAGGTCAAGGTGGGCCGGAGCCGACGTCGAGACCGACACCGAGATGAGAATGGACCGCTGCCGATGCGGAGGTCGAGATGGGCCTTGGAGGTCGAAGCAGGGCTCTATCAGCTTCCTTCATGGTTCTCTAACGACATTGGATCAGCCACATCACATATCATAATTGGGTTTAAGCTTTTTTGGACTGGTTATGAATATTTTCAGTATATGGAAAGATCTAACAGAATTACCTTGAAGGTTTTTGAAGAGCTCTAAGTGGGCAATTGTTGCCTCCAAAACCATGGAAGTTCATAATGCTAAGGTTCGATGTGGACCAAGCAAACACTATTAGGACCTAGATCTTACAGTGTGACTCTGCATATCTAAAACCAATATATGCCTTCTGTGTAGAAGTATATATAAACTTACAAAACAATGAATTCATACTACACTCTAGCACAACCATATAACATGAATGAATTTGTATCATCATTTATATAAAATTATCCAAGAGACTCTCAGATAAAAACGGTAATTTACGAATAGAGTGGAAGCATATTGTATTTAAATACAAATGTAAAAAAGAAATGCAAGCGAATTTTTAGTTTCCAACACTCTTTATGTGTGCTATCATGTCCAGAACAAAGTGCAAAAATATTGAAAACCAGATAGCAGAACCTGCTCCAATACGCCAATTTTGTCTAACAGGACAAAATGCCACATCTTTGGCCAATGGGGTAGCCATCTGATGTTTATAAATGGTTAACATCTTAGTAAATTATTTTATCCATTATCTTACAAGATGACTGATCAAAATTCGCAATCTTAGTACTGGACTCCATACTCCATATTGGTATAGTGTTGGTACCCAATGTTGGGGGGTAAAATCGTCATCGCATTGATATCCGTGTGAGGCGGCTAAGGCTGACCTCCTTCCGGGCTTCCGTAGCTCGGCCTCTCCCGGGCTTCCGTAGCTCGGCCTCCTCCTGGCTTCCCTAGCTCGGCCTCCTCCGGGCTTCCGTAGCTCGGCCTCCTCCGGGCTTCCGTAGCTCGGCCTCCTCCGGGCTTCCATAGCTCGGCCTCCTCCAGGCTTCCCTAGCTCGGCCCCTTTCGAGCTTCCCTAGCTCGACCTCCTCCGGGCTACCATAGCTCGGTTCTGCCCAGCGATCCACGCCCTGACGTCTACCTCCGCGAAACTTGACGCGGGAGAGCTTAAGCTTACCCGAGCAGCTCCTTAGGCAAGGAATCATATCGAGACGTGGCCTAAGACCTACTGTAACCACCCCAGGTCTACGCACCCAGATCCCAAGACATCGAAGAGCTCTCCCAGCCGTCGATCCCTTAACAGACAAGGCATGGATTCTAACGGCCCCACAACGGCCGGATTCTGTCTACCCCCGTATCGTAACATCCTCAGAACCTTCCAGAAGATGCTCAAGTCCCCAGGTGGCAGTCTATAAGTATCAGATTAACAGATTCCCTCAGGTACGCACGCGACTCTGTACGCACACCTCCACTCCCACTCTCCTCCCCTTTTTGGAGCCTCCGATTGGCCGCTCCCGGAGAGGGCTCCCGGGGAGATCCATCTCCTCATTATCTGGTGATCGCCGATTCCTTCCCCACTGACTTGAGCGTCGGAGGGTCTTCCGTGGAGGACCACCCCCAGCGTCCCTCCGCGTGTGGGCTTCTTTTGCAGGTCCGCCGCACCCCCCTCTTCCCGGAGATCGACCGCGCCCGAGTCGGAGGACGGATTTCAGCGGCAACACCCAATATTGATTCGGTACCGATGCGGTAAGGTACATCTGGTGCGAGGTTGTATCCAGTGTTACAGCAGACCATGGGACAAACCAAGTAGCTTTTGGGCTTCAATAAACTTGAGAATTCTGTTATTTGAATATGAATGAATAACAATATTATGAGTCCCTTCTAATGTGATCCTTCTTTAAGAACACCTGAATTATTTAGTCATAAGCTAGTAGGTATGTGATAGAATATATGTATCATTTAATCTCATGACTTTTATATGTTGACTGTAGATTACTTCTTTTCTCCCCATTTCATCCATCTTTGTTGGAAGAAGGAAATTTGGAATAGTTATTCTATTGCGTTTTAAACCTTGAAGGATTACATGATATTATAGACCCTTTAAGTAACAGAATAATTAAAGCTAATTTGGAAATGAGCAACAATAGTAAACATAATTTCCTAGATAATTATTTTCAAAACTCCAAGTCCAAGATGAGCTTGGGATACGAACAGCCTTTTCAATTTCCAACAGCTTGGGATACGAACAGCCTTTTCAATTTCCAACAGCCTCCCTTAGACCGAGGTCATCTTGACCATGCCGATCAGTCTCTTGAGTTTAAGGAAGGAATCTGACTTCAACGGCTTAGTGAACATGTCAGCCACTTGGTCTTCCGTCTTGCAATACTGCAGCACAATCTCCTCGGATTTCACCAGATCTCGAATGAAGTGGTACTTTATATCAATGTGCTTGCTTCTTCCATGGAAGACTGGATTCTTTGCAAGGGCAATTGCTGACTTGTTATCACAATAAATCATCGTCGAATGCTTCTGCTTATGCTGTAACTCAGCAAGCATTGAACGCAACCAAACTGCTTGAGTAGCATAATAAGCCGCTGCTATATATTCAGCTTCAGCACTGGACAAAGCAACCACCTGCTGCTTCTTTGAAGACCAGGAAAAAATTTCATTTCCTAAAGAGAAAACATACCCGGAAGTACTCTTTCTTTCTCCAATATCACCTCCCCAATCACTGTCTGTATATCCTACAAGCTGAAAAACATTAGAAGCAGTATAGAATACACCATCATTTATAATACCTTTAATGTATCATAGAATTCTTTTTGCCGCCTGCAAATGTGATTGTCTAGGAATCTCCATAAATCTGCTTATCATTCCAACACTAAAAACAAGATCTGGCCTAGTAGAAGTCAAATATCTCAGACTCCCGACTAGCCTCTTGAAATAAGTAGGATCGACTTCGGAACCACTTCCGTCTTTTGTCAACTTCAATCTGTCCTCCATGGGAGTGCTTATTGGTTTACAAGTAGCCATCTTAAAACGCTCAAGAATATCCTTGGCATACTTTTTATTGACAAATAAAAATACCATCCTCCGATTGTGTAACTTCAAGGCCGAGAAAATACATCAGACCCATGTCCGCCATCTCGAACTCATGAGTCATAGCCTCCCTGAAGTCACAAATTATCTCTTGACAATCTCCAGTAAATATGAGATCATCGACATATAAGCAAACAATGAGCATCTCACCGTTCAAGCCAATCTTTACATATAAAGTATGCTCATAAGGACACCTAGTAAAACCGTGATTCAGAAAATAAGAATCAATTCTGGTATACCATGCTCGTGGGGCTTGCTTAAGGCCGTAAAGAGCTTTCTTCAATTTGTAGACAAAGCCCTCTTGTCCTTTCTTGACATAACCCTCAGGTTGATCCACATACACCTCCTCCTCAAGTACACCATTGAGAAATGCGGACTTGACATCCATTTGATGTATTTTCCAGCATCTTTGAGCAGCTAAAGCAAAATCATTCGAATAGTATCCATCCTCGCAACCGGAGCAAATACCTCAAAATAGTCAATCCCGGGTTTTTGTTTGTAACCCTTGACTACAAGCCGAGCCTTCAACCGATCAACATCACCATTAGGCTTGTACTTGATCTTATAGACCCACTTTACACCGATGGACTTCTTGCCTTTTGGGAGAGAAGTGAGCTCCCATGTATCATTTTTCTCGATTGCATGGATCTCATCATCCATCGCACGAACCCAATCATCATCTTGGGAAGCCTCCTGAAACTTTGTGGGATGACAATCTGCAAAAAAACCAAAATTGATAATTTCTTCATCCGAGGAATCATCATCTTTTGACAAAATGCAATCCCTTAAACGAGTTGGCAAAACTCATTCTCACCATGGACGTGAGGAACTTTCAGTAAGATGTTTGACAGGATTTGATGAAGTAACTGCTGTTGTAGTCCCTGCTATCGAACCTGGTTCCATCGAAGCTGCTACTGGTTCAGATTGACTATCTGAATCGGGCTGAACTGTCTCCTCCTTATCTAGGACGAAGCGAAACTGCTTCTTTTCTTCTGAGTTCCAAGTCCACTCTCCTTCCTCATCGAAGGTAACATCTCGACTGATAACGACCTTTTTTGTTACTGGATTATACAATCAATAACCCTTTGTCTCATTGCTGTAACCGAAGAAGATGCACTTCTCGCTCTTCTCATCAAGCTTCTTACGTAGCTCATTTGGCACATGGGCATAAGCAATACACCCAAACACACGAAGATGCAGAACTGAAGGGATTCGACCACTCCATACCTCCGTCGGTGTCTTGAACTCAAGACCTTTAGTGGGACATCTGTTTAACAAATAAATAGCACAAGCAACCGCCTCCGCCCAGAAATGCTTCGGCAAATGTTTAGAATGAAGCATAGTACGTACCATATCGACAATAGTGCGATTTTTCCTTTCTGCTACTCCGTTCTGTTGAGGAGTATACCGTGCTGTTAATTGATGCTTGATGCCGCATTGCTTGAAGAAACCATCACCAACCAAATTTTCTGTGCCACGATCAGTTCGGAGAATCCGAATTTTGTGCCCACTTTGGTTTTCAACATAGGCTTTAAACTCTTTGAAAGCATCGATGGCGTCGGACTTCTGCTTCAAGAAATAAACCCACATTTTTCTGCTAAAGTCATCAATGAAGGTAACAAAATACCTGTACCCTCGATTCGACGATTCACTGAGCGGTCCGCAGAGATTGGAGTGAACTAACTCCAATGGCTTCAACGCTCTCCATGATTGTCCTGAAGGGAAGCTTTCTTTAGATTTCTTCCCAATGACGCATGGTTCGCAGATCTCCTTTGGAGAAGAAATTTTGGACATACCTCGCACCATCTTCTTTCGACACAACAGCTCGAAATTCACATGTCCAAACCGTTTGTGCCAAAGCCATGAAGAATCTTACACCGAGGTACTAAAACACGACGTAGCATAATTAATATACAAAGGAAAAAGGCGATTTTGAGCCATTTTTACCTTCGCAATCAATCCTCCTTTGCCATCATGAATCATGCAAACCTCATCCTTGATGATTATGCGATAGCCTCGCTCGGACAACTGTCCTATGCTCAGGAGATTCTCTCGAAGGCCAGGAACATAATGGACGTTGGAAATGGTTGAAACCAATCCATCTTTTATCTTGATTTTAATGCTTCCCTTTCCCATGATAGGAAATTTTGTATCATTCCCGAACCTCACCTCCGAACGAAAGGTGTCATCGAAATTTGAGAATAACTTCTTTTCACCACACATGTGATTACTGCATCTAGTGTCTAAGTACCAAACATTCTTATGGTTCTCCACCAAAGCATCACACGTGAATAAAAGAGCATTATCATGCTCATCATCAAATCTATCGATAGAACTTGCTACTTTAGCATGAAACTTTTGACCAACAGATCTTTTGCTTCGACACTCAGATTTATAATGCCCATACTTTTTACAATTAAAACATTGAATATGGGACTTATCTTTTTGTTGTCGAGGTTGCTTCTCCTGCCGCCTTTTATCTTTCATTTGAGTAGAAAGATTCTTTTTCATCAGGCAACACCAACTGGCTTTGTAGAGACTCCTCCACCGTCTTGGACTTCTCCTTGAGTCGTTGCTCATGCATTTGTAGAGAGCCAACCAACTCATCCATGGTCAAAACAGAGAGGTCACGTGACTCTTCGATGGAAGTTACAATATATTCAAACTGCAATGTTAGCGTCCGAAGGATCTTCTCGACAATAAGTTGATCACCAATAGTCTCACCATTGGCCTTCATTTGATTGACAAGAGTCAAGACCCGTGAGAAATAGTCGGAAATGGACTCCGACTTTTCCATCTGAAGGAGCTCGTATTGTCGACGAAGAGTCTGAAGCCGAACCTTCTGGACCTTCTCAACACCTTTGTAAATTTTGATGAGAGTATCCCATGCTTCCTTTGCCGTCTTCGAATTCGCCACTTTTTCAAATATTGACGAATCTATCGCTTGAAAGATGTAAAAGAGAGCCTTACGATCTTTCTTACGATTTTCTTTTGTCGTCTTCTGCTCCTCCGTTGTCGAATCCGCCGCTGCTCCCGGCTCGACGAATCCTTCTTCAATAATCTCGGTCAGCTCCTGAAAACCGAACAGCACCTCCATCTGGATCTTCCAATGCTCAAAATTCTTCCCATCAAACCTTGGGAGTTGAGGTTGGACATTTCCGGCACTACTCACAGAAGCCATCTTATACGAGAACAACTTAGCCAAAATTCTTCCCTTTTCTTCCCTTCTGGTTGGAAGAAGGAAATTTGGAATAGTTATTCTATTGCGTTTTAAACTTGAAGGATTACATGATATTTATAGACCCTTTAAGTAATAGAATAATTAAAGCTAATTTGGAAACGAGCAACAACAATAAGTAAACATAATTTCCTAGATAATTATTTTTAAAACTCCAAGTCCCAAGATGAGCTTGGGATACGAACAGCCTTTTCAATTTCCAACAGCTTGGGATACGAACAGCCTTTTCAATTTCCAACAATCTTATTATGTTGTTATGTATACATCCCGTACTTTTCTTCCAGATTTTTCCCTATTTAAATTGGTTTAAGCTGAAATTTGGTTTGGATGCAGGGCAACAAGGAAAGCTGAAGTTCATAGACGACAAATTTAAAGAGGAGATGGTCATCACCTCCTGGACTGCAGTAGCACCCTGGAAGAGGTTGGATCACACCAAACAGAGCTTAAAGGATACGCAGACAGGCAGAGTAAGTGAGGTTTATGCCTAGATGTTACAGGCAAAAATAATAATAGAAAGAAGACAGGTGAGAAATTTTCATAAGAGGAATGATCTAGGGTCTTCTCCCAACCTTCCGTAGCCTAGATATGATCATGTATCCTATCACATATTGGAATGTAATATCAAATCAATTGGGTGTTAATATGTTTATTTCTTTTATTTCTGGATATTCTCGTCCCAAGTAGCCCTCAAAACATGTTGTAAGCTCCCTGTTTTGAATGATGATAATCAATAGATCCACTATACCAGTGTTTGTGTCATGCCTAGCACCAATTACCAAGTGGAACTGGTCGTGTAGATGTCGAGCTTGTATGTGTATTGTTTGCCTAACTCTGCATTGGCATTCATTGTAACAATGCAAATTATCATCGGACTACTCTTATGGTTCGTATAATTTTATTCTATATTGGTAATGTCTGTAACTTAATTGTGATTACATTCCTTAAATTAAAATCAGTTTTTTATGTACTGATTTTTGAAGGTTCTTTTTAATTTATTCTTGGTTTTTTTCTTTTGAGATCAGAATTGATAAATACTTATCAGAGAACAGATCTGATAGATTTCCCTAGGAGCTATAAAAGTGAGACCTTGCTGGTGCCTTAATTTGCTCAATGAGTTACATCTTAGCTAAATTATGAATTTATGTATTCTGAAAGTAGTTTGCCAGGCTTTTAGGGATCATATCTTTCAATTATATACAGTCTTTTTTCTTTATTGCTGCTGTTGTTTTTGTTAACTACCTTGTTGGTTTTGTTGGTTCTCCAATATGAGCAGGGGCATCACATAGGAAACTTCTCCTGCAAGTTGAAGAAGCAATGGAGGCTCGGCTAAATGATGCAGAAACAAGCATTGCCACAATTCATAAGGTGAGTTGTCTGTTAACTTGTAATTATCCAATAGATTGCTGTGGGATGCATTGGCGCATAACTTAAATATTTGTTTGTTGAATGCTGTTCCTGTTGGGCCTGGTGTGGTGCTATCAAGGCCCAGGTGGGCTAACTTGTATTGGGCTGGGTTTGAGTCCAAGGGTTGAGATTAAATCAAGTCACAGGTGTACACGGGCTTGGGGATTAGTTTAATCTCATTGAATTAGTCCATGGGAGTTTTTTGTTGAGTCTGGGCCTGGCCCACTTCGTGGATGTATTTAAACTCTAGTCTCTAGGGTTTGGATGGAAAAGAGAACAGATTCTTTTCTCCCAAAAATTCCCTTCTCTCATCATAGGGCGGCAGCCCTTTCTTTCTCCTCCCCATCTTCCTCCTTTTTCAAGAAGTAAACCTAACAGGATTAGAAATCCTTAGTTCTAGTTCTTGTTGAACGGGGAATCCCATTGCTATTCATCAAGGTCTAAACCTAACAGGATTGGGAATCCTTAGTTCTAGTTCTTGTTGAACGGGAATCCCATTGCTATTCATCAAGGTCTAAACCTAACAGGATTAGGAATCCTTAGTTCTAGTTCTTGTTCAACAGGGAATCCCATTGCTATTAATCACAGGTCTAAACCCTAACAAGTGGTATCAGAGCCTGGTTCAAGGAGTAATCTGGAGGCCTTCAAGGAGTTGAAATAATTTCAATAGAATCTCGTCAAGGTACTTCTCTATTTTATAAAATTTATTTTTGTGCTATTTTTGGAATTGGCCATGGGGAGTAGCATAAAAAGGTTGAGAAGTTTGATGGGAAGGGAAGTTTCTCCATGTGGAAAGTCCGGGTAGAGGACCTCCTTGTGCAGCAGGGTTTAGATTTGGCTTTGGAGGAAAGGCCAGATGGGATGACAGACAAGCAGTGGATTTTATTGGAGAAGAAGACATGTTCAATGATCAGGGGCTGTCTGGCGGATTCAGTCCTCTATTCAGTGCTGGAGGAGAAGACCCCGAAGGGACTCTGGACGAAGTTGCACACCCTCTATATGGGGAAGAATATGTGCAACAAGTTGATGTTGAAGAAGCGCCTCTACAGCCTTCGGATGTCAAAGGTGGAGATGTGCTGGGTCACATCCAAATATTCGACCAGATGAGCAATGAACTTCTGAATGTCGGGGTCAAGATGGAGGAAGAAGATAAAGCACTTCTGCTTTTATGTTCAATGCCCACGTCTTATGACTCATTGGTCACAACACTGCTCTATGGGAAGGAGACATTAATTTATGAAGATATTGTCTTGGTGCTTCGGACGAATGAGCAGAGGGAGAAGATGACCAAGGAAGCTGTTCCCCAGGAGGGTCTATCAGTTGGGGAAAGGACAGGCAGAGGTAGGGGCAGGGACAGAAGTAAGTCTGGAGGACGATCAAAGTCCAGGAAAGGCAAGAGAGAGCTGAAGTGCTATAAGTGTGGAGAGGTAGGACATTTTAAGAAGAATTGTCCTAAGTGGAAAAATCAGAAGGGAGAAAAAGGAGGATCTGAGTCTGTGAGTACAGTTGCAGATCAGGAGGTGGAGGATGATCTCTTGGTTGTATCAGATGATCACAGGCACACACAGAGATGTGGACCTTGGATTCAGCCTGTTCTCATCATTACACTCCCAACCGGTCGTGGTTCAGTACTTACACAGAGGTTGAGGAGGGGAATGTGACTCTTGGAGATAATCACCCTTGCAAGGTGGCAGGTATTGGCACAGTGAGGGTGAGGATGTTTGATGGTATGGTGCGCACTCTTACCAGTGTGAAGCATGTCCCAGAACTCAAGAAGAATCTGGTATCACTGGGGTACTTGGAGCGGACTGGATACAGCTTCAGCAGTCGTGCCAGGAGTGGAGTTCTGAACATCTCCAATGGAGCCATGGTGGTGATGAGAGGGAGGAGGCTGGAAAATAATCTATACAAGATGGAGGGCTCTGTGATGACTGTGAAATCTGAGGTGGCAGCTGTGGAGCAAGATCCCCGGGATGTGTACAGGATGTGGCATTACCGCCTGGGCCACATGGGAGACAAGGGGATGAAAGAACTGAGCAAGAGAGGTCTGCTTCCAGACTTGAGTAGCGGAGATATGGAGATCTGTGAGCCTTGTCAGATGGAAAGCAGAGGAGAGTACAGTTCTCAGTCAGCACAGCTAGGAGTGCTGAACCCCTGGAGTTAGTACACACAGATGTCTGGGGACCAGCCCCAGTTTCTGCAAGGAATGGGGCCAGATACTTTATGACCCTGATAGATGATTTCTCAAGGAAGCTGTGGATCTACTTTATGAAGGAGAAATCAGAGGTCTTCACCAAGTTCAAAATCTGGAAGGCTGAGGTGGAGAAGGAGCAGGGTAAAAGTGTGAAGTGTCTGAGGTCTGATAATGGCGGGGAATACACCAGCAGGGAGTTCCAGATTTTTTGTGAGGAGTGGGGCATCAGAAGGCACTTCTCGGTGATGGGAACTCCTCAACAGAATGGGGTGGCTGAGAGGATGAACAGAACACTATTGGAAAAGGCAAGATGCTTAAGGCTGCAGGCAGGGCTTCCAAAGATGTTCTGGGTTGACGCAGTAGATGCAGCTAGCTACTTGGTCAATCGGTCACCGCACACCAGGTTAGATGGAGACATTCCAGAGGAGATATGGTCTGGAAGGAAGACAAGCCTAAACCATCTAAGGGTGTTTGGATGCACAGCATATGTGCATGTTGGAGCTGGGGAGCGGAGTAAGTTGGATGCCAGGTCTAAGAAGATGGTGTTCCTAGGCTACCCGCGAGGAGTCAAGGGGTATCGGCTATGGGACCCCTTGGAGAAGAAGGTTGTCATCAGCAGAGATGTAACCTTTGATGAGAGCTCAATCCTCCAGAACAGAAGTGGCATGGATGCACAGCAGGGACTACAGGAGGTAGAACACGGTAACACTAGTCAGACAACCTCCTATACAGTTGTGCCATTTGCTAGTGGACCAGGAGGATTTGAGATTCAGGTGGAGAGGACTGACAGAGGGGGTAGAAGCCAGGGAGTTCAGCAGGATGCAGCTGAACAGGGGACTGATACTGGGATCGCACAGCAAAGGCCCAGGAGGAACGTGCGACCACCAGTTCGATACGGCTTGAGGATTCGTTGTCATATGCCCTGGTGACAGCGAATGGAGACCCTTTCACCTATGAAGAGGCTATGGAAAGTCAGGATAGAGATAGGTGGATCCATGCTATGGCAGAGGAAATGCAGTCTCTTCACAGAAATAATACGTGGCAGGTGGTCCAGCTGCCACAAGGAAAGAAACCCATTGGTTGTAAATGGGTTTATCAGCGCAAGGAAGGAGCTTCAGAACAAGAGGGTATCAGGTATAAGGCAAGACTAGTGGCCAAAGGATACTCTCAGAAAGAAGGCATCGATTATGGTGAGATATTTTCTCCAGTTGTCAGGCACACTTCCATCAGACTATTATTGAGTATTGTAGCAGCTCAGGACTTGGAGCTGGAGCAGATGGATGTGAAGACAGCATTCCTCCATGGTCATTTGGAGGAGAGCATCTACATGGAGCAGCCACCAGGGTTTAGAGAACCAAGATCAGATGGGAAAGTCTGTTTGCTGAAGAAATCTCTGTATGGGCTGAAGCAGTCGCCAAGGCAGTGGTACAAGAGATTTGACACTTATGTTAGGAGCATTGGACTTTCCAGGTGTGAGTATGATTCTTGTGTGTATGTTAAATCTCTGGATGATGGGTCTAGAATGTACTTACTCTTGTATGTAGATGACATGCTGATAGCATGCAAGAGTGAGAAGGCTGTACAGGAACTGAAGATAGCTTTGTCTCGGGAGTTTGAGATGAAGGATCTGGGGCCAGCCAGGAAGATCCTAGGGATGGAAATCATCAGAGATAGATCCAAAGGTGTGCTGCATCTGAGTCAGGGTGGCTACATTAAAAATATTCTGGAGCGATATGGGATGAAGGATGCCAAACCGACAGCACTACCTTTGGCAGCACATTTTTCCTTATCGAAGACCATGTCACCACAGACTGAGGTGGAGGCTCAGGAGATGGAGAAGGTACCATATGCTTCTGGTGTTGGGAGCCTTATGTATGCCATGGTATGTTGTAGGCCAGACATAGCCCATGCAGTGAGCCAGGTGAGCAGGTTCATGGCGCAGCCTGGTAGGGAGCACTGGCGAGCACTGAAGGGAATCTTCAGGTACTTGGTAGGTACAGTTGGGGTTGGTATTTGCTATGGACAGCAAGAAGATGCTGAGAGATCCAACTTATCCAAGGAGGTTCGTGGGCAGTTATATGGGTATGTGGATGCAGACTTTGGTAGAGATGTGGACACTAGGAGATCCACAACATGCTTTGTGTTCAGCCTGTTTGGTGGTCCAGTATCGTGGAGATCATGTCTGCAGCCCATCACAGCCTTATCTACCACGGAGGCAGAATACATAGGTATCACAGAGGCAGCAAAGGAAGCTCTTTGGCTGAAGGGCTTGATGCTGGAGATGGGACTTGATCAGAAGGTTGTCCAGGTGCATAGTGACAGCCAGAGTGCTCTGATGCTTGCGCAGAATGCAGTCTATCATGCCAGGACGAAGCACATTGACCTCAGATACCACAGGATCAGAGAGCTGGTGGAAGATGGTGAGGTGGAGCTGGTGAAGGTATACACCAAAGAAAATCCAGCAGATGCACTGACTAAGGTTCTTCCACGGGATAGTTTTCAAAAGTGTATTTCGTTGTTAAAGCTGATGGACACAGTGGACGTGCTGAGGCCTTGAAAACACCAAGGTGAAGATTGTTGGGCCTGGTGTGGTGCTATCAAGGCCCAGGTGGGCTAACTTGTATTGGGCTGGGTTTGAGTCCAAGGGTTGAGATTAAATCAAGTCACAGGTGTACACGGGCTTGGGGATTAGTTTAATCTCATTGAATTAGTCCATGGGAGTTTTTTGTTGAGTCTGGGCCTGGCCCACTTCGTGGATGTATTTAAACTCTAGTCTCTAGGGTTTGGATGGAAAAGAGAACAGATTCTTTTCTCCCAAAAATTCCCTTCTCTCATCATAGGGCGGCAGCCCTTTCTTTCTCCTCCCCATCTTCCTCCTTTTTCAAGAAGTAAACCTAACAGGATTAGAAATCCTTAGTTCTAGTTCTTGTTGAACGGGGAATCCCATTGCTATTCATCAAGGTCTAAACCTAACAGGATTGGGAATCCTTAGTTCTAGTTCTTGTTGAACGGGGAATCCCATTGCTATTCATCAAGGTCTAAACCTAACAGGATTAGGAATCCTTAGTTCTAGTTCTTGTTCAACAGGGAATCCCATTGCTATTAATCACAGGTCTAAACCCTAACAGTTCCTTTATCAAAACTGTTGTCTTGCGACTGGTACCTTGGTTTTGTGACTTTAGTCTGAAGTTGCAAGTGGATAGGTACGAGTGCTTGTGGCTGTATAAACTTAGATAAGGGCATCAATCTGTAGGTGCCATGGACCATAACTGGGAGAAGGAAATTAATCTTGCTTGTCATTATGTATTGCCAACCAGCAATTTATAGAATATGCATTGATATTATGCCCTCATTAATATGCTGCAGGAAGCAAGGGAAAAGATGAATGGTTTAAAGCATGTACTGAAGGAGTTGCTGGCAGAGGGCATGATTTGTTGATCGAATTCATCATATGAAGGATGATGACATATGCTCAGTCATTTGAATTGTTTTTATTTGGCAGAGGGCATGATAAAGATACAAAACGTTGGTGAACCTCATTTTTATTCCATTTGTGAGTAAAAGTGAAGAAAAAGCTGGCAATTGTTGCTTTTGACTATTCAAGTAATAACCATGCAGATAATCTCATTACTTGGATGTTGTATTAGAGGACTAATGAGTGGAATACTGGAATGTCCTTGTAGTCAATGTAAATCCCTATAACGATGATGAAACGACCGAAAGTTAATTTTAACTGGATGAGATTCACACACCAACAAATTTTAGTGAAGATAAATTAAATTGGCCACCAGTTGGCCGTTTAAAAGTTCAATGAGGCTTGAAGAATTTCATTTGCGTTCACCCTGAAACTTTTCTGTTTATGGGTGATAAAATTGGTGTTTTGCTGCTATTGAATTGTCCTCCAATTATGAATTTGGCTTTGTGCGGTAGGATACTACTGTGTTATTTCCAAGTGGTCTTTCTGTTCTCATTGCTTTCAGCACCTTGTAGATAGAGAGGTAGCTGGTTCTTAGGTGTACAGAAAGCCTTGCATTCAAAGCTAAAATTGCACAAAATTAGATATAATAATTTGACATCTATATGTTTTGGTACAGTGCAAAGGCTGAAAAGAACAGCCTGCTGCATTGCTGGGGTTTCTTGGCTAAACATGTCTACTGCTGTTGTCAAATTCTGGTCACTTCTCAAATAACTCATGGTGGATGGACTGAGAAGAAATCAATGCTTGATTAACCATCATCCTTGGATTTTGCCAATGAGTTTACAGGTTCTGTTCCCTTTGGTACATGTGATGCCCCTCCCAATAGTCCCACATTGGGAAATTAGGAATTGGTTGAGTGGTTTATAACCGGTTAAGCAAGAAGGACAAGGCACCAATTGGATTCCTTTTTGGGCTGTGGTGGCCCAAGTTGGTGTGGGCTTGTCCGTTTGCTTTCTTGTAACGAAACGGGCCCGTAGGCCCGGATCGTTACATTATGGTATCATAGCCATGCACCAGTCGGAAGTGCAGGAGCTAAGTGCAACATAGGGCAAAGTGCTACATCCATGGGGGATGGAAGCCACCTCTTGAACCTGTGGGGCCACCTCTAGAATCCTGCTTGCCTGGTGGTTGTGATCAATTGCCCCGGGCGACGAGGACATCGCCTCTGTAAGGGGTATAGATTGTGATGCCCCCAAATAGTCCCACATTGGGAAATTAGGAATTGGTTGAGTGGTTTATAACCGGTTAAGCAAGAAGGACAAGGCATCAATTGGATCCCCTTTTGGGCTGTGATGGCCCAAGTTGGTGTGGACCTTGTCCGTCTTGCTTTCTTGTAACGAAGCGGGCCCATGGGCCCGGGTTGTTACAATATGGTATCAGAGCCATGCACTAGTCGGAAGTGCAGGAGCTAAGTACCACACAGGGCAAAGTGCTACATCCATGGGCAAAGTGCTACATCCATGGGGGATGGGAGCCACCTCTTGAACCTGTGGGGGCCACCTCTAGAATTCTGCCTGTCTGGTGGTTGTGATCAATTGCCTCTGGCGACGAGAACGTCGTCTCTGTAAGGGGGGTAGATTGTGATGCCCCTCCCAATAGTCCCACATTGGAAAATTAGGAATTGGTTGAGTGGTTTATAGCCGGTTAAGCAAGAAGGACAAGGCACCAATTGGATCCCTTTTTGGGCTGTGGTGGCCCAAGTTGGTGTGGGCCTTGTCCGTCTTGCTTTCTTGTAACGAAACGGGCCCGTGGGCCCGGGTCGTTACAGTACCGCTTGACATTGCACTTCAATTTTCAAATTCAGGGTCCTTGGTTTGCAACCATGGCCATTCTATTGATTGCTGAAAACAGTACCTGAGAAGTAGACTGTTGTTGCAGACTATATTGAGAACGCATCAACAATTTCCCTAAATTAGTTAAAGATTCTAGAGTATTTATAAGTTTTTTATCAGTCAAATGTTCCCTTTGGTACCGCTTGACATTGCACTTTAATTTTCAGATGCAGGGTCCTTGGTTTGCAACCATGGCCATTCTATTGATTGCTGAAAACAGTACCTGATAAGTAGACTGTTGTTGTAGACTGTTGTTGCAGACTATATTGAGAACGCATCAACAATTTCCCTAAATTAGTTAAAGATTCTAAAGTATTTATAAGTTTTTTATCAGTCAAATGTTCTTTCAGACTAATAAAATCCGTGTTAATTATAAATTATTCAGTGATTTATGACTCCCAAATTATTTAATGAGTGCCTGTAGGTTAAGAATTGGTTGTTTGCTGTGTCAAATGTTCGTTGTTTGCTGTGTCATGACTATTTTTTTTCTTTCTTGTTTCTCTCTAAGCTGGGGAGAAACTAGTATGCTATTATCTACTGCTTCAACACTCGTCTGCTTTTTTGAATAATTGAATTCTTTTCAGATCTTTGCCCTTAGCTGAATTATTTTTGTACTTGGACCTGAAATATCATGTTTGATGAGGCTGCGTGCTTGAGTTCTTGTTTTGTCGAGGTTTTTTGATACCGAGGACGCATGGTTCCTATTGTTTTTCTCCTTTGACGCGAATAGAGAAAACGATCTACTATTATGAAGTTTGGTGTAGTATAAGTATATACTAATTAACTGATGAAATATATCTGGCAATTGATGAAATATTCTAATTAATATATCTAGCAATTGATGAAATATATATGAACATATATAAAACTAAGCACAGACCTTATTGAGAGGTAAAGGTACCTCTCCTTTGTAGGCCCAATATTAATAATTAAAATTGGGCATTCAAACTGTTGACTATGATTTGTACTATTAAAATATAAAATAAAAATAATCTACTTTATTAATTAAAAATAGAGAAAGTAATTTCAATCTATAAAATGGAAACTCTTTTCGCTCTGTCCCATTTGAGACGGAGACTCTCTACTTTTGTAAGGATGAAGATAGAAATGTAGATTATTTTTGTATTCATTAGTGAAAATGAAAATACCCCTACCCCCACCTCCACCATATTGGTTCTGTACTTAAGTACTATAATACCTTTATATATTTTTTGTTGGGGGGTAAAATCGTCATTGCATTGATATCCGTGCAAGACGGCTAAGGCTGACCCCCTCCTTCCGGGCTTCCCTAGCTCGGCCTCTTCCGGGCCTCTGTGGCTCGGCTCCTTCCGGGCTTCCCTAGCTCGGCTCCTTCCGGGCTTCCCTAGCTTGGTCTCTTCCGGGCCTCCCTAGCTCGGCCTCTTCCGGGCCTCCGTGGCTCGGCTCCTTCCGGGCTTCCCTAGCTCGGCTCCTTCCGGGCTTCCCTAGCTCGGTCTCTTCCGGGCCTCCCTAGCTCGGCCTCTTCCGGGCTTCCGTGGCTTGGCTCCTTCCGGGCTTCCCTAGCTCGGCTTCTTCCGGGCTTCCCTAGCTCGGCTCCTTCCGGGCTTCCCTAGCTCGGCCTCCCCCCTAGCTCCTTCCGGGCTTCCCTAGCTCGGCCTCTTCCGGGCCTCCGTGGCTCGGTCTCTTCCGGGCTTCCCTAGCTCGGCTTCTTCCGGGCTTCCCTAGCTCGGCCTCCTCCGGGCTTCCGTAGCCTGCTGCTACCTCGCGATCCACGCCCCGACGTCCACCTCCGCGGAACCTGGCGCGGGAGAGCTCAAGTCTACCCGCAGCACCCTGAGCAGGGGATCATATTAAGACGTGGCCTAAGACCTATTATAACCGCCCCAGGTCTACTCACCCAGATCCCAAGACATCGAGGAGCTCTCCCAGCCGTCGATCCCTTAACAGACAAGGCGTGGATTCTAACGGCCCCACAACGGCCTGATTCTGTCTACCCCCGAATCTTAACAACCTCAGTACCTTCCAGAAGACGCTCAAGTCCCAGGTGACAGTCTATAAATATCAGTTTGGCAGATTCCCTCAGGTACGCAACCCTTGACACACGAAAACTCAGGGTTATTCCTCTCTCCCGGCAGCTCGTCGGTGCTCTGCCCTTACCGGAGCCTCCGATTGGCCGCCCCCCTGGAGAGGTCTCCCGGAGAGATCCACCTCCTCATTGTCTGGTTGATCGCCGATTCCTTCCTCACTGACTTGAGCGTCGGAGGGCCTTCCGCGGAGGACCACCCCCGGCGTCCTTCCGCGTGCAGGGCTTCCTGTTTTGCAGGTCCGCCGCACCCCACTTCCTGAGGACCGACCGCGCCCGAGTCGGAGGACGGATCCCGGCGGCAACAGATTGGCGCTAGAGGAAGGGCCTCAAGTCCCATTAAAACTTGAAAGAAGGAGACAAGGATCTTGATCCGGAGAAGAACCTCTCTGATGGCCAACCGGAAGAGAGGAGCAACCTCTGATGCTCCCGATCAGGTCGCCTCCCAGAGGCCTGATCCGACTGGCGCCACAGCGCCGCAACCCCCACCTGTCGAGACTCCGTCGCCGCCTGCCATTCCGGTGACCCAGGACCAGTTTGCTACGCTGGTCCAACAAGTCCAGGCTCTCACCCACCTGGTCCAGGAGCGTCTTGCACCTCCTCCTGCTTCACATCCCCAGAAAGAAACGGCGACTTCTTCTTCACCGGCAACCTCCTCCTCTGATCCGCGTGAATCAGCGGATCCCCCACGTCGCCCCAGGGGAGACAAACCGGTCCCTCGAACCGGTTGCGATAGAGATCTTCCCAGATCTCGGCGAGCCCGCTCCCTCTCTCCGGCAACGTCTCGCCATGATTCGACGCCGTCCTTGCGGTTCTCCCGCCCGGCTGCTCCTCTCGCCGGCGAGGAGGAGATCCGCCGTCAGATCCAGAAATGCGTCAGGAGCTGGACGCCGCCAAGCAGATCCACCTGCCTCAGCCCAAAGCAGAGCAGGGCATCCCTTTCTCTAAGGGGATCATGGAGGAAGTGATTCCCTCCCATGTCAAGCTGCCGACCGTCGAGCCCTATCACGGCTCCACTGATCCGGACGACCATCTCAGCAGCTTCCGGTCAATAATGATGTTCCATGGAGCATCTGATGCGATCCTCTGCCGGGCCTTCCCATCCACCCTCAGAGGATCCGCCCGAACCTGGTTCAACGCCCTGAAACCGGGTTCCATTGATTCATTCGATGAGCTGAGCCACCTTTTATTGGCCAGTTCGTCAGCAGCCGCCGCCACCGACGGAGATCCGACTCCCTCTCCGAAGTCAAGCAAAGAGAGGGGGAGTCCTTGAGAAATTATCTTGGCCGTTTCAACAAGGCCATGTTGGAGGTGGACCACCTTAATCATGAGGTGGCCATGTCCGCCCTAGCGGGGGGAGTTTCAAAGGAGAGCGACTTCTATTTGGCAATGGAAGTCAGCTACCCCCCGTGTCTGTCTGATATGATGGCCCTTGCGGACAAATACGCTCGGGTCGAGGAGTCGCGGAGAATGGCCCGCGCTGAACAGACGAAGAAGAAGCAAGAGCCCAAAGTTCCCGACAGACACCGCCCTGTCCGTCGGCCAAGTCCACCTCGCCGCCAAAGAGTCCCTCCGCCGCCGCCAAGGAATCGCTCCCGGAGTCCCCCTAGGCGATTCGATCGCTACACTCCGTTGACTGTGCCCCGGGCACAAATCCTCATGGAGATAGAGCGCCAGCTTCCCCGACCAGTGCCTCTCCGAGGGAACCCAACCCGGAGAGATCCCGCCAAGTACTGCCGCTACCATAGGGAGCATGGCCATGACACTGAAGAATGCTGGCAGCTGAAGAACGAGATCGAGAGACTGATTCGGCGGGGACGGTTGGACCAGTTCAGAAGAGCACCGAGCCGCCACAAGGAGGTGATCGCCAGCCTGAGCTCCCACAACTCCCTCCTCCACCAAATCCGCCCGTGGTTGGCCGCATCAACATGATTGAAGAGGCCGGCGGATCGGGCTCCGGGGGCAATGGTGATGCACCGGTGCCAAAGAAGGCGCGCACGGGCGAGCTTTCCTTTTCTGATGATGATCTTCTTGGGATACAGCTTCCCATGAGGACGCACTTGTTGTCTCCCTAAACTTGAACAATTATGATGTAAGCCGAATCCTGGTTGATAGTGGAAGCTCGGTGAACGTTTTGTACCTCGGTGTGTTTGCCAGGATGAAATTGCTCATGGAAAACCTTCGAGCCGTGGATTCCACCTTGATGGGATTCACCGGCGACGTCATCATCCCAGAAGGAATCGTCACCCTGACGGTCCGCGCAGGAACCTGGCCCTTTGTAACCGTTGTACAAGCCGACTTCCTAGTGACCGACCTCAGGTCCCCATACAATGCCATATTCGGCAGGCCCGGCTTGATGTCTCTTAAGGCGGTTGTCTCTATCCCGCATCTGTCGATGAAGTTCCCCACCGAGCAAGGAGTTGGAGTAGTTCGGGGAAGTCAAGCCATGGCTCGGCAATGTTTTGTCACGAGCCTTCAGTCCAGAATTCCCGAGGTTGACGGGCTAGACGCCCGCGAGGATTTCGCCGAGCAACGGGGAGAACCGGTGGAAGAGCTGGAAGAAGTACCGCTGGACGTAGCTCGGCCCGACCGAACCACAAAGGATCGGGTCGCTGCTTGAGGAGAGCCTCGTCGCGAGCTAATCAGATTCCTCCAAAGCAACGCGGACATCTTCGCCTGGACCGCCTCCGACATGCCAGGAATTAGCCCCGAAGTCCTCGTCCATCGTCTCAATGTGGACGAGATGCACAGGCCCGTTAAGCAGAAGAAGAGAAGCTTCGCCCCAGAGCGGCAAAAAGCCATTGAAGAGGAGGTCGACAAACTCATCAAAGCCAACTTTGTCCGAGAGGTGAACTACCCAGTTGGCTGTCAAACGTCGTCATGGTGAAGAAGTCGAATGGCAAATGGAGGATCTGCATCGACTTCACCGACCTCAACAAGGCATGCCCGAAGGACAGCTTTCCCCTCCCTCGGATCGACCAGCTTGTGGATGCCACCTCGGGCCACCAAATGCTGTCATTCATGGATGCCTATTCGGGCTACAATCAGATCCGGATGGCCCCCGAGGATGAAGAAAAGACAGCCTTCATAACCGACCGAGGTACCTACTGTTACCGAGTTATGCCTTTCGGTCTTAAAAATGCAGGAGCGACCTACCAGCGCCTGGTCAACAAGGTGTTCAAGGAGCAAATCGGCCGGAACATGGAGGTGTATGTGGATGATATGCTGGTCAAAAGCAAGGAAGCGCTGCGGCATGTTGAGGACCTCGCGGAGAGCTTTGCCACGCTGCGCAAGTATGGAATGAAGCTCAACCCAACCAAGTGCGCCTTCGGCGTCAATTCTGGGAAGTTCCTCGGCTTCATGGTCTCCCAGCGCGGCATTGAGGCTAACCCTCAGAAGATTCAAGCTCTCCAACAAATGGCGCCCCCAGCGTCCATTAAAGAGGTCCAGCGCCTGACCGGGAGAATAGCGGCCCTTAACCGCTTCGTGGCTCGGTCAGCCGAGAGATGCCTCCCCTTCTTCAAAACCCTCCGATCGGCCAAGAATTTCCAATGGACTCCTGAATGCCAGAAATCATTTCAAGATCTCAAGAAGTACCTCGGCTCGCCTCCACTTCTTAGTAGTCCGGTCCCAGGGGAGACTCTGTTTCTGTATCTGGCCGTTTCCGAGGGAGCAGTTTGTTCGGTACTAGTCAAGCAAGAAGGCAAGATCCAAAGACCGATCTACTATGTGAGTAGGCTGCTCCGCGATGCGGAGACGAGGTACACCAGGATCGAGAAAATAGTGCTGGCTTTGATCACCTCGGTCCGGAAGCTGCGGCCTTATTTTCAAGCACATTCAGTGACGGTCCTGACCGATCAACCCATCAAGGCGGTGGTCCACCGTCCAGAAACATCGGGGAGGATGACCAAATGGGCCGTCGAACTAAGCGAGCATGACATACATTTCAACCTCGCCCGGCCATCAAAGCTCAAGTGCTGGCCGACTTCCTCCTCGAGTGCACCATCCCGGAAGACGGCTCTACCCCAAAAAGTCCCGAAGGACCAAAACCTGAAGCTCGGTGGCTCCTTCACGTCGATGGGTCGTCCAACGCCCATCTTCCGGTGCGGGTTTGGTTCTCACCAGCCCGGAGGGGATGATCTTCGAATATGGCGTCCGATTCTCCTTCCCGGCTTCCAACAACGAAGCCGAGTACGAGGCCCTGTTAGCCGGTCTCCGGATCGCCCGCAACCTGAAGGTGGAAAAGCTTAGCGCCTTCACCGACTCTCAGCTGGTGGCCGGCCATGTGCGAGGGGAGTTTGAAGCCCGAGAACCCAATATGGTCCGATATCTCCAAGAGGTGCGCGGCCTACTTCCTCACTTTTCAGAGTTTGAAATTATTCAAATTCCTAGATCGGAAAACGCCCGTGCCGACCTACTCTCCCGATTGGCAACCACGGAGACGATGGATGCTGAACAAAAATTCCATCTGGAGACTCTGGAGAAGCCGAGTATCATGGAAGCTGACCGGGTGATGCAAATCGAGACCGAACCATCCTGGTTCGACCCTATCCTCAGCTATCTTAAAGAAGGGTCGCTCCCGTCCGACCGAAGGGAGGCCAGGAAATTGAAGCTGCAGGCGACCCACTATGTATTGATTGACAGCCAGCTTTACAAGCGGTCTTTTTCTATGCCGCTGCTCAGATGCCTCCGCCCATCCGAGGCGGACTATGCTCTACGGGAGGTACATGAAGGGATCTGCGGCAACCATCTGGGAGGCCGGTCCCTATGTCACAAGGTGCTACGGCAAGGCTATTATTGGCCGACCATGCAGAAAGATGCGGACGATCTAGTCCGAGCCTGTGACGCCTGCCAGAGACATTCGAGCATCCAGAGGCTCCCCTCCGCCGAGCTAGTTTCCATATCCTCCGCCTGGCCCTTTGCCAAGTGGGGGATGGACATCCTCGGCCCATTCCCGTTGGCGACAGGACAGCGAAAATTCTTATTTGTCGCCATTGACTACTTCACCAAATGGGTTGAAGCGGAAGCAGTTGCCCAAATCACCGAAGCCCGGGCCAGAGACTTGTGTGGAGGTCCATCATCTGCCGGTTCGGCCTCCCCCACACCATAATCACCGATAACGGCAAGCAGTTCGACAATTCCAAATTCCGCCAATTCTGCGAAGAGCATGGAATTCGTCACCACCTTACTTCGGTCGGGCACCCACAAGCCAACGGAGCGGCCGAGGTAACCAACAGGACTCTCCTCCAAGGAATCAAAGCTCGCCTCTCTAGAGCCCAAGGCAGGTGGGCGGATGAGCTGCACCATGTCTTGTGGGCCTATCGCACCACTCCGAGAATCCCGACGGGCGAGACTCCATTCCGAATGGCTTTTGGTACGGAGGCCGTCATCCCTGTGGAAGTGGGCCTCCCATCTTTGCGGGTGGAGAGTTACTCGGAAGAAGCCAGCAACGAGCAACTCCGCACCAACCTCGACTTGGTGGAGGAAGTCAGAGAGAAGGCCCGAATCAGGACGGCCGCCTATCAACAGAGGGTGGCTCGGTACCATGCCTCCAGAGTCAAGGGGAAGACTTTCCTACCTGGCGACCTTGTCCTCCGGAAAGCTTCTGTATCCAAACCGCTGGAGCAAGGAAAGCTGGCGCCGAACTGGGAAGGCCCGTACCAAGTCACGGAGTCATTGGGCCAGGAACCTACAAGCTGCAGGACCTCGAAGGGAAATCCGTCCCCCGAACGTGGAACTCGGACAACCTCCGCAAATACTATCAATAGGGTATGTCCTTTACGCCCCGCCAGTTGTCTATTTTCCCGCAACTGTGAATCGGTTATACACCATATTGCCATAAATCGTAAATGGAAATAGATGCTGCTTATCAATCCTCGGCACAACCGAGTTATCTGCTTGAACAGGAAAATCTCCGAACCTTGGCAGGGCCAAGTAAAATATTTCTCCGAACCTCGGCAGGGCCGAGCAACAAATCTCCGAACCTTGGCAGGGCCAAGTAAAAATTTCTCCGAACCTCGGCAGGGCCGAGCAACAAATCTCCGAACCTTGGCAGGGCCAAGTAAAATATTTCTCCGAACCTCGGCAGGGCCGAGCAACAAATCTCCGAACCTTGGCAGGGCCAAGTAAAATATTTCTCCGAACCTCGGCAGGGCCGAGCAACAAATCTCCGAACCTTGGCAGGGCCAAGTAAAATATTTCTCCGAACCTCGGCAGGGCCGAGCAACAAATCTCCGAACCTTGGCAGGGCCAAGTAAAATATTTCTCCGAACCTCGGCAGGGCCGAGCAACAAATCTCCGAACCTTGGCAGGGCCAAGTAAAATTTCTCCGAACCTCGGCAGGGCCGAGCAACAAATCTCCGAACCTTGGCAGGGCCAAGTAAAATATTTCTCCGAACCTCGGCAGGGCCGAGCAACAAATCTCCGAACCTTGGCAGGGCCAAGTAAATAGTTCTCCGAACCTCGGCGGGCCGAGCGACAAATCTCCGAGCCATCAAGGCAAGGTTGGGACCCCGAAAAGTCTAAACCCATGGGCCTCGACCAAAGCCGAACGGCCCCAAATAGTCCCCGAAGGACTTCGTCCGGGTTGACGAGCACGTTGAGTAAAAAACCATCGACGCGCGAGAAAAAGCCGCCGTTGGCAAATCTACTCTCAAGGCCATCAAGCCTCGCGTAACCGACCGAAGGTCCCGGGAAGAGTTAGGCAATTTCCCTCTCTAACCATTGGGGATCCTTCGGGTAACGCCCCTATAGCCCATCGTTCAAAGAGCCTACATTAGCACGCAGAAAACGAACAAGGGCACGCCCCCCCTGGTTCGTCATACGGGTGAAGGCCGTAAACTCTGAAAGAAAAGAACTCCGCCGATAGACAAGGACCATTTTTCATTCATAAAGGGGGGGGGTACAAAGAAACTGCAAGAAAGCAAAAACAAGGGCAGGCAGAAGCCCTGGGGTCACTTGCCCCCAGAACCCAACAACTCTCCAGAAGAGCGGTCAGGTCGGCCACCTGCTGACGAAGCAGCCGGATCTCCTCCTCCTGCCGACCCATTACCAAACGTGAGGCCTCCGCCTCCCGAACCGAAATCCAGGAACTCTTCAGCGGTCCTGGCGAGCCGCTCATTGGTTGCGAGGCCCGACGCAAGGGCCAGCCCGTCAACAGTCACGGAAGTCGCTCTCTCCTCCGATCGACGGGTTGTAACCGAAGGAGCGCGAGTCAGTTGAGGACCGCGCCGGAGAATCCATTTTTTTTTAAGCTCAGACCGAAAGATGGCCAAATCCAGTCCCCCTCGGCCATATTTATACCCGCTAGGAGGGTATCCAGTTCAGCCGTACCGCGGACGCCGACCTATGAAAATTTGCCATGTGTCGCCGTTCTAATGCGTACGGAATCCGAAAAGTCGCGCCCTATCCCGAGGCAGATCGGAAAGTGCAAACAGAGCATCTTCCCGATCTGCCGCCTCCTGCAATAAATGCTTTCGACGCTTCCCCAAGCCTCTTAAAACTGCCCCCTTTCTCGAAAAACGCATGGGAACAGAGTCCAACGCCCGATCGACGATCTGTCCCCTCGAAAAGAGCATCGCCAGTAAAAGCATAACAAACACGCCGCCCGTTCCGCTCGAGCGCCCCCTCCATTGGGCGCCGCGCAGACCTGACGCCGTAGCCTGCGGCGGCGACTGATTCGCTCCCTCCGAGCTATCAGTTCTCCGAACCTCGGCAGGGCCGAGCTATCAGTTCTCCGAACCTCGGCAGGGCCGAGCTATCAGTTCTCCGAACCTCGGCAGGCCGAGCTATCAGTTCTCCGAACCTCGGCAGGGCCGAGCTATCAGTTCTCCGAACCTCGGCAGGGCCGAGTTACGAAATCCTTCGAACCTTGGCGGATCCAAGTAAGACGTTCCCCGAAACTCAACTATCTCGAGGGACTAAATCCTTAAACCATGACAAAAAGGGGGCAGATTCCCCGAACTTCGGCCAAGCCGACTCACGATACTCCGAGCTCCGATAAAAGCGGAGCACAAAATACCAAACTCCTGACCTAAGCAAGGAGCGTATTTCGCCGAACTATCTCTGCACCGCCGCATACGGACCTCAATTAGTTCGGGCATCATGGGATCCTCGTCTAAGGACGAGCGGGACACTTTTATGCCCCACAAACGACAAATAGCAATGAGATCGGCACAAGAAAAGACAGATTGAGAAACAGGATATAACTCTCTTTATTGCCATCATGATCAATTACAAATGCCTCATAGGCGTTACAAAAACATTGAAATGCATAAAATAAAGGCAAAATACAAGACTCGGCAACTGCTCCAAAGCAGGCCTAGACAACTACGATGTTCCAACATCCGGATCGAGAAATCATGCAAACCAGAAACGGCCAAGTCCGCTTGGGCAGGATGAATTAAAAGATCCAAACTGAGGCATGGCCCGCGGATGCTGATTCTGAGGATCCCAAAGGCCCAATCCACTCCCCTAGAAGGGAGTGCTGGATCGCGGGCCACCACCCAGTCGAGGGAACCGGGGACCATCCGAACCCGGTTGCTCCCATCTTCTCCCTCCCGTGGCAAGGATTCCCCTCAGAGAAGGAGCGGGAACCTAAGCCAGCGAAAGAGGGAGGGCCTGCGCGTGCTACGGAGGTGTCCATACACCTCCTGACCCGCATCCCCCGCAGCAGGAGCCGCAGACCACAACGGAAGCGCATATGTGCGCTCTCCGTATGATCTCTGCCCCCTCCATGTGCGCTCTCCATATGATCTCCGAGACTCGTCCCCTAAGGATGAGCCATCCTTCAGCTGCTCCCCGGTCGCCCCAGCTATCCGGCGGCAAGGAGCCCATGAAAGAAGGGTCGATCCTTCCACTCGTAGCAACAGAGGATAATAAAAATTCCAACGAGAAAGAAACTTTGGGGATAGCCAGATGAGACCCCTCTTTCCCCTTTTTATAGGCAGAAGAGACTCGGGACGAGCCATCAGAGCTGTGAGTCCCGAGATTCAAACACCTGTCCCACGTCTCCACATGGCCTCTCACGATAAACGCAGCATCCCACTGCGCGCCGAACTCACCGCCTGAACCAGGACGCGTACGGAGATCCTTTCCTGATCCCGGATCGCAGTCATTAAATGCAGAAAATCGTCCGCTGACGCTTCGAAAATCGGCGGGCTCAGAAAATCGTCCTTTGAAAAGGTACTGTCCAATAGTGGACGGTTGTGTGCGCATCGCAACGAGATGACCTGCATGGGAAAGGAGCACCTTCCGGAAAGCTCTGATACAGCTTTATACCCCCACTCTGCCGTATCTCCACTTATAGTAAAGAAAAACCGAATTGCCTGCGGGATGGCAGAACGCTGGCAGGATGGCAGGGAGCGCGAAAACCTACTTCATCCGTCGGCCCCAGCCGACCCATCTTTGTCCGTCGGCCCCAGCCGACCTACTTCATCCGTCGGCCCCAGCCGACCCTTTGTCCGTCGGCCCCAGCCGACCTACCTCATCCGTCGGCCCCTGCCGACCCATTTTTGTCCGTCGGCCCCTGCCGACCCATGATATCCGCCGGCCACAGCCGACCCATTCGTATGTCGGTCCTAGTCGACCTAACTTGTCTCAACCGACCGACCTTGTTCGTCGGTCCAGACCGGCCCATTTTACCGATCGACCCGAGCCAATACATTTTCCTGGTCTCAAATTAAGGATGGCCCAAGGATATTGACGAGCCATGGGTCGTTCACGATCGAGGCAACACTAGACAACAGCAAAGTCACGCGAGAAAAACACTTAGATAAAAACAGGAAATCCCTTTGCTGCAAAATGTCAAATGTTTAAAAGGGGAAGATACAGGAGCGGCCCCTAAGAGCCAGGAGCCCCACCGGCTTGGGGAGTACCCTCAGCCACGTCTGCAGGTGCACGGCTAGGCTCGCCCTTCTCTGATGTTTTCACCCCCTCTGTAACGGTTTGTGACTGTCCCTCGGAGGCTACGGCTTTGCTGGGACCAGGGGCGCCGCCAAGCTCGGCGTCAGAAACATCGATATATTCATCTTCATCTTCTTCTTCTTCGGACTCGCCATCTTCGGAGCCTTCGATGCTCAAAAGAAAGGTCCCACTCCGGGTGCCCGCTAAGTATCCTCTGCTTGCACTCTTCCATCCCGTGACGGAATGCAGCTACTCTCATAGCGTCTTGCCTCCCCTGAAGAATGGCGAACTGCGTGTTGGCCTCGGCGGCCCGTTTCTCGGCCTCAGCAGCCTGGGCCTTCAGGATGGCGTTTTGCCCCTCGAGCTCGCTAGACCGTATCTCGAGCTCCGAGCTCCTACTGCGAGCAGACGCGAACGCACTTTGGAGAGCCTGAATCTCCGACCCCATCCTCGCCATCTGGAAAAGTCAAGGACAATCGGCATCACAGGGAACCAATAGAAAATAAGGAGGGTGAAATAAGAGCATACCTCCCCCTCTCGCCTGGCCAACCTTCCGGCCAGCTCCTCAGCCTCACTCCGGGCCCTCGTCCTGTCAGCGCCGACCAACTCCACCCTCTCTTGTAGGGTACTGATCTTCGATCGTCCGGCTTCAATCTCCGCGAGCTTGCGATAACTCGCCATTCACTCGAGTCATTATTCCTTGTTGCCACCTCGCGTTCTCCTTCAATTCGGCGATTTCGTCATACGCCTTTTCAGTTTCTCCTCCACCTCGCCCAACATTCTCGTCAGGCGTTTTCTTTCGTCGTCGGCCTCTCTCCTCAACCGGCTCAGACTCTCGCCGTGGTCCCGCCGCATCGCCACCACCTCCGCGGAGTGTTTTGATTTGATCTTGGCCAACTCCGGCATGCGTCATCGTTCTTCGCCAGGAGTCCCTGTAACTCCTCCACCCTGCTTCAGCTTGGACACCTCGTCCACAGCAGCCTGGTGTGCCGCCCTGGCCGCCTTCGAGCTCCTATCCATCGTGTCCATGAGCTCTGCGAACTGCTCAGACGTTTTCAGCCGCGACTGGAGCTCGACATTCTCCCTCCGGGCCTGGACGCTGGCCCCTGTCGCCAGACTCAAGCGCCAGCAAATCGCCCGGGAAAGCAAAACCCCTGCAAAGGCAAAAAACTGAGTAAGCGCCCACAACGGAGTCCATCGGGTAACATCTGACACGCTGGAAAAAATGACTCACCTTCGAAGCATAGTCCCGGGTCATCTTCATCAAAGTCGTATTATCTATGGCGGGGAGGAGATGAATACCCTCAGCTACACCTTGCTGCCCGAACGCAGCATCTATCAACCCCCGGTCAAAAACTCGTCCGTCGATGGACCCGCACCCGGATGCAGGACCGACCTTATCATGGCGGAAAACGCCTCGTCAATGCTAGCCTCCGAGCTACTGGGTTGACCGACCCCGCCTGAGGGACCGGCCTGGACGATCCCCAGCTGAGTGGCCTGCAGCCTCCCAGCCTCTTCCGTCAGGGCCCTGGCTTGAGCCTCTTCAGATAGCTCGGCCAGCCCAAGCGCTAATCTCCCCAAAATCTTCCTCGAAGGGGCCCCGATCGTGGGACCCCCACTTTGTTGCGCTCCCTCCACCGGTGCGCCCTCTCCAGTAGCCACCACCTGCGGCCCCTCCGCGGGCTCCCCGAGGTCTCAGTCTGAACCGCCTCTTGACCCATCGAGGACGGCCCAACCTCACTGCTGCCGGACTCCCGAACTTCCTCCGCTGCGGCTGTCTCCTCCCCCTCTCCCGCTGGAGCCAGTGGCGACCCACGGGGGCGATGGACCCCTCCGCTACGGCCGCCTCCACTGGACACGTCACGAGTTCCTCCTTCAAGGGAGGCGCGGTCGGATGAGCCAGCGGAGCCTCATCCGAACTATCTGAAATCTCCAAACAAGAGGTTCGGGCGCTACGGCCGCCCTCCCGTATCCTCTTCGCCCCAGCTGCCTCTGTAGCGGCTGCTCCAGCGTCCGGCGGGCTCTTTGCGGATGTGTGGCCCCTCTTTTTGGGTCGGCCGCTGTCCGCTCCACTACCTTCCCCGGGACGCTTCCCTCTCTTCCTCTTGGAGAGGCTCGACAACGCCAACCTCGTGGCTGTCAAACCGGAGTTCACATGTTCAAACCCAAGCGCAGTAATCGGGAAAAATACACAACGCAAAAAGAAACTCACCTTGAGGATCCAAAGGGCTGAGCCCGGCTGCAAAGAGAGCTCCCTCCGATAACAGGTCGTTAGCCGAAAACGTCTGTCCATTGCGAAGGACATCCAGGTCCCTCTCCTCCTGCGCCGATAAGGCCGGATGCGTCTCCGCATCCCTCGCAACTTCCCCCCATCGCCGAGGGAAATCGGAACCGATGTTCCCCTCCGCAATCACAAATCGACTCTTCCACCCCTTGATGGAAGAGGGCTTATCCGCAATGACATTAAAAGACCTCCGGGGCCCGATGGAGGTCCACTCCGATTTCCGCCCGGGAGTTAGGTGATAACAGGTGCGAAAAAGGGGGAGAGTCGCAACGATTTGGATCTGGTGACACATCGAGATAAATCCGACGATGTTCCGCCAACTGTTTGGGGCCACCATCGATGGACAGATGTTGTAGTGGGTCATGATCTCCTTCACCAAGGGATGGAGAGGGAAACGAAGACCCGCCTTAAAACTGTCCTCATAGACGAATACTCCAGACTCCAAGTCCCGGGTAACCCTATCTTCAAGTCCCGGCACCCGCAAAACCACATCCATGGGCAGACCATACCTCTGATGAATCCTCCCCAAATCCTCAGCGACGATTTCTGAGGCCACGTCTCAGGGCTCATCGCCATTGAAGAAGTCCTGAGCGAAAAGATGAACGCGGAGAAGATGAAAGACCAACCCACTTGGAAAAAACGAGAAACGCCACAAGCGCGCACACATACGCCTATATATATGTGGGGGCGGCCGTCACTTCGCTTCTCCGCTAAGGAACCGCCCTGGGGAGCGGGGCGTCTCATTCAAAGCGTCCGGAACCGCCTCGACAAACACCCGATCGATCGGAATTCGAGGCACGGCGCAATCTCAACCGTCGATAGTGGAGGAGCCTTACCCCGAAGGTACAATGGCCCTATCGCATTAATTAGGGCATCATTGCCGGATTGTTTAAGCCAAAACGTCCCATCCAGAGCGCGCCACTTGAGCTTATACTCCCTACGCCCGAACCTACGCTTCGAACTAGGGAGTGGAGGGCATGTGTTGGGGGGTAAAATCGTCATTGCATTGATATCCGTGCGAGGCGGCTAAGGCTGACCCCCTCCTTCCGGGCTTCCCTAGCTCGGCCTCTTCCGGGCCTCCGTGGCTCGGCTCCTCCGGGCTTCCCTAGCTCGGCTCCTCCGGGCTTCCCTAGCTCGGTCTCTTCCGGGCCTCCCTAGCTCGGCCTCTTCCGGGCCTCCGTGGCTCGGCTCCTCCGGGCTTCCCTAGCTCGGCTCCTCCGGGCTTCCCTAGCTCGGCTCCGGGCCTCCCTAGCTCGGCCTCTTCCGGGCTTCCGCTCGGCTCCTCCGGGCTTCCCTAGCTCGGCCTCCGGGCTTCCCTAGCTCGGCTCCTTCCGGGCTTCCCTAGCTCGGCTCCTTCCGGGCCTCCGTGGCTCGGCTCCTCCGGGCTTCCCTAGCTCGGCCTCTCCGGGCCTCCGTGGCTCGGTCTCTTCCGGGCTTCCCTAGCTCGGCTTCTCCGGGCTTCCCTAGCTCGGCCTCCTCCGGGCTTCCGTAGCCTGCTGCTACCCGCGATCCACGCCCCGACGTCTACCTCCGCGGAACCTGACGCGGGAGAGCTCAAGTCTACCCGAGCGGCTCCTGAGCAGGGAATCATGTTGAGACGTGGCCTAAGACCTATTGTAACCGCCCCAGTCTACTCACCCAGATCCCAAGACATCGAAGAGCTCTCCCAGCCGTCGATCCCTTAACAGACAAGGCGTGGATTCTAACGGCCCCACGACGGCCTGATTCTGTCTACCCCCGTATCGTAACAACCTCAGAACCTTCCAGAAGATGCTCAAGTCCCCAGGTGACAGTCTATAAATATCAGATTGGCAGATTCCCTCAGGTACGCAACCTGGACGCACGCAGCTCTGCACCTCCCTCCTCAGCTCTCGGTGCTCTGCCCTTTTTGGAGCCTCCGATTGGCCACCCCCCGGAGAGGCCTCCCGGAGAGATCCACCTCCTCATTATCTGGTTGATCGCCGATTCCTTCCCCACTGACTTGAGCGTCGGAGGGTCTTCCGCGGAGGACCACCCCAGCGTCCTCCGCGTGTGGGCTTCTGTTTTGCAGGTCCGCCGCACACCACTCCCTGAGACCGATCGCGCCCGAGTCGGAGGACGGATCCCGGCGGCAACATTTTAATTATTTATTTTTGTATATACTTGAGGCATAAATTCAAGATTATGGCTAAATAGTTTTGGTTATTTTATATATCAACTTTATTTTTAATTCTTTACCTCATTATATTCCCCTTCATATTTATTTTGTATTATATGTTTTTAGTAAGTATGCCCTCAAGTCATATACTTCCTACATAGATGGATGGTAAGGTTTTAGATATTATCAATTATAACACATGGATGTTCTTTACTGTCAAAATTCTTTAGGTGATAGACATTCTTGGGTAAGACCTTATTTATTGCATATGGTCTTTCTTAGTCTGCAAACCATTTCCATGTGTTTGATCTTTTGACCCCTAAGGGTCAAATAATTTTTCGAACTAATTTTCCTTCCTCGAATATCTTTGGCTTAACTTGCTTATTGTATGCCTTGATAACCCTCCTCTTATGGACTATTAACTGAACCAAGGAACTATGCTGAACTTCATCCAAATATTCTAGATCGGCCATCATGCTTTTGGTACAGTCTTGTGGAGTTAAATTGTTTGGAAAAGTGACTCTTAAGAACTTCACTATGATCTCCTTCAAGATAGCATCATGGCTGTAAACTAGGGCAGAGGGGATTATGCCAGTAGCCATTGGCCTTGATGTTCTATAGGCCCATGAAGCCTTAGGTAACAACGCATAGTTACTCTAAGGTCCTACAAGTGTGCCAAAACTGTTAGTAGTGTTTGATAGAAAAAATATTATTCATGGATAAGTGTACGGGATAGAGTTTATTCCCTGGCTATCCCTAGGGATATCCCTTGGCTATCCCATTGATCATATCAAATGCAAAAAGGTAAATCCATAGGATAACCTTTTTTTACTCTTATTTGGAGGGATAACCAGCTATTCCTGCATTCTAGGGAATAAATTGAGGGGATATCCCATGGTTAACCATGATTAACCATGGATTATCCCTTTGGTTAACTTTATTCTCTGCTATCCCTTATAGTTATGGCTTTTGAGAATAAGAGGGGATATCCTCTTGGATATCCCCTTTTATCCCCTATTTCAAACACTACCTTAGTGATATGTACAAACATAAGATTAAGGTGTTCCAATAGTTTATTGCTTGCAAAATAGTTTGAATATGGATCGATACAATTAGGTGACTGAATTGACTCAGTCCCCACTCTTACTTGATATAAAAATAAGGCATGAATGGTTAAGTTACAGGCTACTTCTATTTAAGGTAAGTTCCCGGTTACTCATATGGTACAGAAAGATATTCTAAATATCTCGAAATTGAGTTTAGGATTCTTGCAAGTGATGCCTTCTTTTGTATTTATAATGTGCTGAACACAACTACAAACGGCAATTGTCCGACAACTCCTTGTATAATTTCAAAAAATATTAAAAATTTTTAACCAATTTATAATAACTTCACGTCGGCTTTGCAGTTTGAATAATTATATTTTGATCTTCATATATATATATCCTTCCTTAGATCAAAACTGGCATTATTAAATTAAGGATTCAAGTTTTTTTTTTATATTCTTTTTGGCTTAGTTGATAATATCTTAGCTTATATTGATCCGAAGATATATGTAAATCCTAGTGAGTTTTCATTCCAATAATCAATAGCTAGCTTCCCATTTTATTTTTCAGAAGATCAAAATATGATGCCAATATCATCATATATAAAATTAAACAACATCAAATTTACTGGTATGCTCAAATATATGAGGACATATAAATTAAAAATTCATATTATTGATCATAATCTAATCTTAAAGTATAAATAGATTTAAATTTACTATATTTTAATTATTATATTATCAAAAATGTAGCATTATGCTATTACAATATTTCATTTCCGTCACTTGAAGTTCATATCAGCGCTATCAAAGTTTTAGGATAGTGTTTAAAATAGGGGATAAAAGAGGAATTTCCCTCTTATTCCTAAAAGCTATAACTATAAGGGATAGCTGGGAATAAAGTTAACCAAAGGGATAATCTATGTTAATCATGGTTAATCATGGATATCCCCTCAATTTATTTCCTTGCAGAAATAGCTGGTTATCCCTTCAAATAAGAGTAAAAAAAAAAAATTATCCTATAATTTACCTTTTGCATTTGATATGATCAATGGGATAGCCAAGGGATATCCCTAGGGATAGCCAGGGAATCAAACTCCATTATACATTTATTCATAAATAATATTTTTTTTATCAAACACTATCTTAGATCTTTTACATTTGTGATGAATAAGTCGTATCTCTGCCGGATAGATCAAATGATTCGATTTGGATACACAATATTTTCCACAAATAAACCTTCTTAATCGCACATATGCATAACTGGAAAAGTAAAAAGAAGAAGTGTGCACGAACTTTTGATGGACTATGACGGAGGATCGGGGCTTTTTTTTTGACCAATTCTTGTTCTAAGTCCAAAAAAAAAAAAAAAAAATCGTTCGAGCAATTTAGGTCGAACGTCAATAAACTTATCCCGAAACTTTTTCTACGTCACGTGGAACCATTTGCAGCCCCTGCTGGTACGGTCCCACCCGGTACTTGTATGCTCGGCTGGGGAAAGGCTCGCCTCTATGGCCCGAAAGTGGCCGAGAGAGAAGAAGAGCAATCGAGCGTCACCTCCGGTCAAAAGATGCTAATCTTATCATTTCATCCACAGTACCTTGTCCCTTCCGTATATCCATGCACCCACCTTATTCTTGCCTGAGCTCGACACTTCATACTATTATTCCTTGCCATCTCTCGCGGGATGTCAATTAAACGCATAAAAACAAACGTTGCACGTACATCCATATCATCCTACTTCCTTTTCCTACAAGCAAAGGATTAGATTAAACCGCCGGGTATGTATGGCTTCACACCATGGTCTCTCGTCATCAGCCCACCTCCACTCCACAACCCTAGAAGAGATAAACCTTGCAGATAGACGCCACCAATTTAAATAAGGATAGACAACAAACCAGAGCTCTTTTGGTGGCCCCCTTCTTGAGAAGGCAAGCCTCGAAGCAGTCGGTCCTTGCTAATTAAACGAAGAAGGCTAGGATTAGGACTGAAAATGGATGGATAATAGTATATATATTTATTATTTTAAACAAATAAATATAAATCAAATATTAAATATATTCATATTTATTATATATAAATACAGATATGAATACATAAATTTGAGTCTTTCTTTTACTTGAGTTTTCTGAAACTCTCACTACATATACTTGTACATCATCGAACCACTTCTCTCTCAATGTGCTTGATTGAAAAAAAAAAAATATTGAAACCCGTTTTGATATGATTACTAAGATAAAATTAAAAATAAAAAATAAAGGTTATAATTTTTTTGATTAGATATTCAAATCTATATCTAAATTGATTAATTTTTTGATTAAATATTTAAATTCATATTCGAATCCAATTAAATTAAAAATAAATATTTATAAATATAATATAATTTAAATATAGATACTAATACGATCAAAATTTATTCGATCCATTATTTTCAGCCCTACTAATGATCCTCCGCTCAAACCATCCAATGACACTGTCAATGGGATCCCACCCAACGTGGTTCCGTGTCAGCGAGGGGAGTAGGGTTTGGTGTCTTGAGAGTTGGGTGACATAATTATCACCGGCCGACCGGCGCGTTGTTGGAGTATCAACCATCAAGAGCGCCTCGCTTTTCCCCCACCAAAATCCGGTGATCATCCATCTGAAAAAGGATCGTTATGGTAAACAGCGGAGCGGAGGAAAGCGAGCTACAAAATTAAGGTTAAAGATCTCATGGACCCTACCTACCATCCCAACACCAAAATCTCAGAATCAGCATCCAAATCGTGTGTGTGCCAGCAATAATAAGATATGAAGACATGGAGGCAGGAAACCGATCAGCGATGGACCCTTAAAAGCCAACACATCCAACTAGGCAAAGGAGTTCGTGCTGCACCGCCACCGCATTCCAGTAGAAAGCGAGGAGCAGGACACATGTTGATGAGATATTCAATTCATCAACTCGATCGTACGTATACCCAGAGATTAGAACTTCAGAAGCAAATATTCTAATAACCAGCAATAAACTACAGCGTTTCCAATTTCCATACAGAAAAACTACTAAAATATATATAGGACCAGGACCAGAAGAGGATCGCATGGAACCCCATCCATCCCAATCCATTAAAAATTTAAAATAAATATAAGCCTGCATGAAGGACACGTGGCATGTTCAGTACTGTAAGAGCCATTGAGGCATTCAAAGCATTTATTTTAAACAGCTTGGCATGCATAAAGACCTCCAAACAGCCATCCTAGCACATAAATGGAATGACATGAACATTAGGATGGGTCCAAGGTCCATGAAGTCATGCTAATTTCCAAACCGCAATTGCTCCTTTATTAGATTCAAAATTTTAATCAACGCAACCATTTCTTCCCACAGAATTAATATGCCTACAGGCAGTAGGTACCCACAGACATATATTTAAATTGTCGAAGTTCGCTGATATACTTAAAATTGGTAAAATGTTTAGTTCCAAGACCTGAGATGAATACAATGGCGCTGATGGAGACAGTACCAAGACCTCAAACGCTATAAGATGCGTCATTTCTTATGCTAGACTAGAGAATAAGAAAGTTTCCAAAGTAAAGCAAATAATTAAAAGCAAAACCAACAACAACAAAGAAGAAGGAGAGGAACCTCGTACCAAATGTCCTTTTTTATTGAGGAAAAAAAAAAAAAAAAAACTGAATGTCTCCATTTCTTTCACCCATCTCTCCTCTCCTCTACCATCACTCCATTTGCTCCCAATAGATCTAAAAATAAAACCTAGTAAGAGGGTAAAAATCACCCAATTCACCACTAAACATGACTAACAAAACAAAAGAAACAACAGCAGCTACGACATGATACGTAGTTCTTATTTCTCCACTCTAAAGACCACTACATCTCCTTAAGATTCAAGGGCAAGAAGGAGAACCATTCACCACATCATTGTTGCCTCTCCTATCGTCGTCGTCGTCGTCGCCGCCGCCGCCAAGGCCATTCCCCTCACCGCCACCACCGCTGCCGCCAACATCGCCGCCGCTGCCGCCCATCTCCCTTCTCCTCGATGACGGGCTGCCATGATATGTGTGCTTGTTGTTATGCATCCACACCTTGAAGACCCCCCGCTCGACGCCGGCTTGCCGGCAGAATTCTTCGACGACCGCCTCGTCCTTCTTCTGCAGCCTCCACCCCAGCCTCTCCGACATCTCCTGCATCCTCTCCTTCTGCTCTGCGCTGAACTTGGTTCTGAACCTCTTCCTAGGCATCGTCCCCGCCGCAGCCTCATGCGGCAGCGCCACCGCCTGAAAGGCCCCGAAGACACCGTTATGGGGGCGGCCATGGTTTGAGTGGGCCCTGGCCGGCCGGTGCCGGTGCCCGCGCCACTGAGGGAGAGGAGCATGCGGGGAGCGGAGGAATAGGGGGGCGGGGACGCGGAGCTCCGGCGGCGGCGTAGGCGGTGCTCGCCGTCATCGTTCTCCGACTCCTCTTCGTCGTCGTCGGCGTCGGTGTCGTCATGGCGGAGGCGGGGATCTAGGGGGAGGCGGCGGTGGAAGTTGCGGTGGCAGCCGCAGGCGGCGCAGGTGATGGAGGCGGGGATGGCGGGGTCGGCGGATGGGGAAGGCATGAACTCGCAGCAGCCGTCGACAGCGTGGCCGCCGAGGCTGGCGGCGTGGTTCCGGAGGCACTCTCGGTAGTGGTGGTGGTCCTCCGCCGCCGGCGCGGAGGGCCGGGGGAGGTGCTTTTTTAGAGTGCCGTTGGGGAAGGATGGGGGCTTTGGGGTGGACTTTTGGGGGTCCGGATCGAAGCCTCTAGCGACGGAATCCATGATTGTGTCACAGAATAATTAGAGGGATAAGGTAAGGCAAGGATCGTGCAGGGGAACGGTCGGAAGGTGGAGAGCAATGAGGAAGAAAAGTAGGAGAAAGAAGATATAAAACACGAGAAAGAGAGGTATGAACGGGGGGTGGGGTTCTTCGAGGAGTGTAAAGTGGGGTGATGATAAGAAAAGGCATGTAAGAGGATTAAAAAGGATAATTATTTTTTTTTAAAAAAAAGATAAAGAGACATGGATGCGAGAGAGAGAGAGAGAGAGAGAGCGAGGTGGGGGCGAAGTGGAGCGTACAAGTGTCACGGGTTCTAAAGAATGCATTTAATTTTTTGTTG
Organism: Calamus simplicifolius; assembly: GCA_900491605.1. Taxonomy (NCBI): domain Eukaryota; kingdom Viridiplantae; phylum Streptophyta; class Magnoliopsida; order Arecales; family Arecaceae; genus Calamus; species Calamus simplicifolius. The sequence continues at coordinate 1,110,751 of UESW01004134.1, read as the reverse complement.
AACAAAGAGTTTCTATGGCTATTTATTTGTTCGTTTGAACTTTTTTATAAGAGTTTAAATGGCAATAGTAAATGCCTTTCACTTTTGAGCAGAAGCTATAGTAAATGCTCTTCATGGGTTTTTTTTTTTTAATCTTTTGTGTTTCGTTTGATTTTTTTAAAAAATAAAATAGACACTGTTGCAATGGATCATGCAGAGTGAAGAGAAATGAAAATATTTATATTATTATAAAAATAGCGAAAATTAACAACATTTTTTAAATTGAATATTAAAAATGTTTTTTTTTTTCATGCAATTTTTATAGGTGCGTGTATATATATATATATATATATGTTTCTTTTAAAAAAAATGATGTTAATAGATACAATCCTTTGCTTCATTCTTGATTAATAAAATATTAATTTCATAAACGTTAACTTGACGAGTCCAAGAGCAGTACGATAGCTATAAGACAATGATCTGGATTAATCTCTTTTTTTTTTTAAGAAAAAGCGTATTATCTGATGTTCGGTGATTAATAGGACACCTAAAATATTCCTTACAGCAAGTGACTTTAATTTTTATTTTATTGCTAATTTATTCTTAAAATTATAGATTCACTTTATGCATTGATATGATCTTGTAGAGATAATTTTAAATTAATGTTTATTGAGCAAGATAAGAAGAAGAGATCGATGCTTCAGCTATTAAGAAAAAGAAAAGAAAAAATAAAGAGAGAGAGCCTCAGTTTTGTTCAACCTAAATTTTTTAATTCTATATTATATAAAGGAAAGAAAAATTATTCAAAAATTATATTATATTTTTTTTCTAAAATTAATAGTTGGTCAAACATTTTGCTAAAATTAAAAATCTTTGGATCAACGTAACGTAAAGAAGAAAAGATATATTATTCATATAACTTGCAAAGAAACAAGCGGTGACATATGATAATTATGAAACATAATTTTTATAAGTAAAAATTAATAAAAAAAATATATTAATTTTAAAAATTATGAGAATAAAATTTCTTTTAACAAAATTAAAAGAATTCTAGTGATAGCAAACCAAAGTTGAAAGGATAAAATGAATTTGAGCCTAAATTATAACATAGATGGAAATCTAATAACTTTTAAGGCTATCTTTTTTATATTATAATTAAAGATAATGAATGAAGAGGTAAATCTTTTAATCTTAATGGACGTCGAGTTATTGATCTTAGAAAGATTCTATTTAAAATCTTTTTTTAACTTTAGTTTTTTCATTATTTTCTATTGGAATTGAAAGCAAAATTATCCTGACAATTTTCAAGAGCTTAATTCTTGAAAATTTCAAAATTGTCAGATATTATATCATAAAAATAAAATTTGTGACTCCATCTAAATTCACTGTAAGAAAATTATATTGAAGAAGATATTTTAAGCGCTATGTTTTTATCTGACCAATGTTTTGCCCCTCTTTTTTTTTATTGTTTCCTTTCTATCCCCCATTTTACTAGCACTTTACATATTTAAAGTTTCAATCAACCACCAAAATGTCTTGGCATGCAGTTCCTCTTCTAAGCTTCATCTATATTCCTACAAGTAAACCTCTGCATTGAGGTCCTCTTATCTTTTAATTAGAACCTTTCCTTCACTATCCTAACATCAAGATACCTTACAGAGAATATTGGGGGTCTTCCCTTCCACGATCCTAATGCTAAGCTTGCTAGACTACTGGGAGTTTATGAAAGAATATTGTGAAAGAAAGATCTACAAACAATAATATACATAATTGACAGGTCCAAGTAATCAATCCTCTAGCAACAGGGCTGATACCGCGTCGATCTGGACACAAGCATTCCTCTGCCTACAAGGGTGCATAATTGACATCAATTCTCCTATGGCTCAATGTACGGTTCAGTATAATTCATTTATGAAGGTCATCACGATAATGCCAAAGTAAAGGAGAGCAGGCCTTTCGGTCCTGCTATTGCTGCTGTTAGGGACACTCCCGCTTGCCAGTCGGCTGGATGAGGCTAAACTGGTTTACGAGGAAAAATTGAGATCGATTCATGTGCTAAGGCTGTTATTATAAGAAGTTAACTCGGGGGCAAAACTCCCGACAGCCGCTCGTCTCCATCTCACAATGAGGGGTCCAAGATGGTGAAAATGCTTCAAGCAATGAAGGTTTATTTATTTCGTCATGCAAAATTCTTTGATGGGGCTATTGACGTGGTGAGTGGCTTGTTGGGGCATGGTCGAGTGATTGTTCGTTAACAGGTTATTCATGAATCTTGATTATTTATAAGTTGCATGGTAGTTTGACCATCTTGCAGATTAAGTTTTACAGTTGAGTGCTTTGTCAAGTCCGAATTTTGTCTAGTGATCACCACCTCTGTTATTGTTTGCATAGCATTTTAATCCGTTGTTGTATAACAGTAGTTTTGTTCTTATGTTAACTTTTATGGATCCAATTGCTGTAAACTACCATGATCAAGACTTAAAATTGTATGAGACCAATGTTCTCTCTTTTTTGAACTAAAAAAAAAACACGGTGCCATTATGTTCTACCTCAAGTTGCACTGGTTCAGATGTTAAAATACTGTAAGACAGTTCTATTGTCAAGATTAAAAGCAATCTGAATAATTTCATTAGATGCTTGGGATCAAAACCAAAATTTCTAGTATTATAAAATGTGACGTCTGATCTAGCACATGTTAATCAAACATCGCCTAATCCATTCGTCCTAAAGAAAGAAAAGAAAAATATAAAAAACCTATAAGGTACCAGATTACCATTACCAGATTAGCCATTCCAAAGATAATCCTATGAATCCTTTTTTATCCTCTCCATATTTCCGTGAATCCTGCTAGATTGTACAGAATTATCTAAATATACTCCTTAAGATTGTATATGGATTATAGGATTGAAACGCTGTGCGGACCGTGCCTTCACACATCCTAAACCTTTAAGTAATGTATAACACCTGTTTCAGACTTGAACTTTGCTTGCATAATTTTTTAAAAAAAACATCTGGACTTTATTTCATTGCTTATACCTTCTTTCTCATCAAACAAAGAACATAAAAAGAGAGGAGCGCCTTGCCGCTACGTTGCTAGATTTATGGGAGAGTATGCCAAGGTTTCTCTCTTGTCACAACATGAAACAGCTACAATAATCACCTAGAAATAAGGTTGCATGTGTTTCAAATATTGATGTTGTAAAGCTTCAAACTAGAACTGCTTGAAATAAGTCCTTGGAAGTCTATTACATTTGCAAAGAGAGTAGGATTTTCCAAAATATGTGCAAAGAAATGGCAGGGGACCAATAGATGACCAATTGAATCAGGACAGCTTAACAAAGCGGACAATAGGAAGCGTGAATCCATTTTCTGCTTCGGCTCATCCAAGCCGAATGGAATTAAACTCAGAAACCCGACCCTTTGGACGGATCACGTACGCCTAATGGAATTGTTCGTTGCTTTAAATTGATGAGCACGCATGGATCTTATTTAAGCATCCTTAAAATATAATTCCCTAACCATTATCTACACCAATTCGAGACAAACCACAGCTCGAATGTTGGATTTCCATTTTGTAGACTCACACACATACAGAACGGTAGAAAAAAGCAACAACAAATGTCAAACTGTTACAGAAATATCCTGAAGCTTAGAAGATTTGTATTGATAAAAGATTTAAGCTCAAAAACAAGAACCAACCAATTCACAGAGAACATAATAGGCATTCATTGCAGGACCTCAACAACTAAGTTCTCGAGATCTATTGCAAAAGTCAAAGGGGGTAGAAAAGGGCTAAAGATAGAGTAGCAAAATTTTAATGGATCGCATATTAAATGCTAAAATATGCTCAACATTTGATGAGATCCCCGCTTACATCACATAATTGTAAGGCTATTGATGATGGTCAAGCGACATTACATAAATGCTATTACTGCATCCCTCAATACCACCTTAATTCAACTTATCTATGAGTTCATTGATGTGCTCTTCACGATTGCCTGAATCACCACCAACCTTGTAGGGCTTTTTCTTCAACTGCAGACGTCTCTCTGGGGATTTAAGCCTGAATGGCCACAGGAATTTGGTCACCTCTCTAAAATGTGATCCCACCGTGGTAATCTCATGCACGATATCTTCGATGCAGATGATGCCATACTTTCCAAGTGCCTGTATTTATGCAGTAAAACAATCTGTAAGTATATATTATTCCTAAATAAAAGGAGCAGGAAACAGATGGGGAAGGGGGGCACATAATCTTCAACGGAGAACAGGTCACCTATCAAGATTGTTCAAAGACATAAAAATTGAATATATTAGTTTCCCTATTCAAAAAATTGCAGGTTGAAATCAATGTTCATACCTTTGGTGCTCAGGACAAGCAAATTGAGTCACATGTAATTGCAATGAGAAAAATACAACTTGTGGAAAATGATAAAGCTGTATCTGTTTTCCTTACTGTGTTAATTTGTGGTACATGAGAAGAATGCTAGTGGGTTGAGGTAGAGAGAGGAAAAGGCCAAGGTACAGCATTGGTCACCATGATGTTATTTCTCTGTTCTGAATAACATGTAGCATACGCCACTCTGATAAGAAGCTTATGACTTGGATATCTCTCCACACTTGAACTTTGACTTCGAGGAATTACAATGTTATCATCAGAAATTTCAATATGAGCCATATTCTTGCACAAGATCCTTCCACATAATATTTTAAATTTTTGCACACTCAAAAATTAAGAAGTTGATGCAATATTAAAAAAATTATTTCCATGATAGTTTCCTCTCCTTAGTCATAGTAAATTCATAGACAACACATTAAAATGTAAAACAGAAAAAAGTCAATGTAACGGATGAAGGATTATACACAATGCAGAAGATTATACCTGCTCAATAACATCATTATTTGTGAGAGGAACCCTCTGCTTATCTATAATTCCACAGCCCTTCTTGTAAACCAGCTCCTTCACACTCTTCAAGTTAGGATAGCTGTGATTAAAAAAAAATATTTGATGAATATAAAAGAATATAAGAACTAAGGTCAAATAATGAAAAATATATCAGATTTTGTTACCCATAGGTGATAAATGGCTCTACACTGAGTAGCATTTTCAAAGTTGCTTCATTGGCCTTCACAAATACACCACTTAAAATGTGCCACAATCCCAACACGTTCAAAATTTTTCTGGTCCTAGGATGCATATCCTTTGAACTGAATATTGTTTTTTTTCAAAAAAAAAGGAGAAAACTGTTTAAGCAGAGACAAAACCGGACTACATCAATTTTGAACAAAACAATTTTCAAAAATAAGAGGCAATATGATGTCTCTAACTCACCCATGAATACGAATAACAAAAAGTAGCTCAGATTTAAGAGTGTTAGAACGTAATTTCTGCAGCTTCAGTCTTCGTTTCATCTGAATGTGGTCCAATTCCTGGAAATTGAGTAACCAACTTGGTAAAAGAATACAAATGCAACCATATACAACCATTTTGTATGCCAAACATGCTAACAGAAAATCCTGGTATCGCAAAGAAATGAACATGCCATCTAATTTATGTGGATTAGATTCACCATGAGATAAGTAACCAATGCTAATAAAGTTACAAATTGCTAGCAAATAAACTGTAGTTCTATAAGTTTTTGATTGTTCACCAAAAAAACATTAAAAGGAGAATCAGAGGATCATAATCAAATTTACTAAAAAGTTGGTGAAAGTATTCAAGAATGGATAATAAGCAGCATGCAGAGAAATCTCAACAGACCAAACTGAGCACCACAAAAATATCAACAGCATTGCAGATATTGCGGCCATAATTGAAGCAATATGCTTACTTTATCACGGTATTCCTTGACAAACTCCTCGGGCCTTTTAATGGTGAGTTTCAAGTCCTCTTTGTTTCTTTTCTTTCGTGCTTCCAATTGCTCCCTCCTTTTGATAGCCCACTCTTCATTGTTTTTCCTCTTCTTTAGCACCGTCTCATGGACATAAGTCATGGGCTGTGGCTCCTCTTCCGCCATGACAATCTAATAATTCTTAGAGCAGCTTCAACAAAGAATTCACCCACTCTTAACACTAGTTTATAACAAGATAGATATACAGGAAAAATAAGAGACGGCGACCAAATTCGTTAAACAAATAGAATACTTCCATTATCATCAGATCAAGTAAAAGATGCAAACTTTTACCACTTGATAGATTCGTAAAAATTTTGGAACAAACTCAAAAATTTACCATACCACATCATCAGATATAGAAATCATTAAAGGAAGAAATACAATTTTTCTGCTGTCCAACATATTACATCAGCTCCTAGGGGCGGCGAGGTTTTGAGCTATGATACAAAGAAGAAAGGAAAAGAGGAGGAGCGAGCCAAACGAGATACCGGCGATCGGCAGAGGGCGGCGAGAGCGAACTCAGTGATCCGGTGGAGGGGCGATGGCCAGCGGAAGACAGCGGGTCGGCAACCGGGGTACGAGAGGGCGAGATGGAGAGCGGAGACGAGGAGGGAAAGGGCGGGCGGCGAGGAAGAGCCCTAGGGTTCTCTTCTTTTAGTTAGGGTTTTGATCACTCGGCATTTAACCCGTTCTCTTTGCCTCATCGTGTGGCCCCACCAATTTGATTTGACCTAATTGCGCCACGTCATTATAAAGATCCAGTGCTGCGCGCAATAGAAACAGACGATCGGCGCCCTCAGGTCAATTTTTCGTGTTCTCACAGCGGCGACGGGACTCAGATTATTTTAATAACCGGGATATTTATCATTCGCGGTATGGATTGGGCACCTCAGGCTCAGCCGGGTGGAGCCGGTCCTCGAGGGCACTCTTGCGGGCACGCTCACAGAAATGTATCTGAGTTGCACCTACGAACTGCATGTTAAGTAGGAGAAGGAATTATCATATCTTCATCAAATATATTTAACTCTTGTTGCAATAACCATTGAGGAGGACTTTATTACTATTATTCACTGATTTTGAAAGAATATGAATGATCCTATTGCCTATCAACCTTTGATATACGATATTCGGACCGTTGCTGTCAAGTCACTTGTGATGAGCGCTGTGTGTGCTGAGATCTTTGTGGACTTCCAAAGAGAGGGAAAGGTTGCTTTTTTCCTTCGGGAACCTACAAGAAGTCGTGGGCCGGTGGTTCCAGCGGGGACCCTCCGACGCTCAAGTTAGTGAGCTTGTAGAACAGTAATCTCTCATGGATTTGTTCCAAAGAGAAGAAGAAGAAGATCCCCCGCCCTAAGCTCGGGGTCTTCTTTTATACCTATCTGGGGGGTTCCTTTTACCTCGTTCCGTTGGAGCCGTCGAATCCCTTCGGATCGATCCTATGAACGGCAGGCATGTACATCATTGCAGGGCGAGTGCCGTAAATACCAGCGACCGTTGAGCGTGCTGGCAACTTCCCACAAATTCAGCCATGATAGGTGGGCCAGCCGTATCGTAGTTGGTGTTTTACATCACTGAGCTTGATACTTGAAGTTGGTTTCATGAATGTAGGGAGCACGTAGCACGAACAGAAATGTAAGTGGAATCGGAGACCAAAGCCAAGGCCAAGCCGAATCTGAGGCTGAAGCTGAGGCCAAGCCGTATCCGAGGCCGAAGCTAAGGCCGAGCTGAATCAGAGGCTCAAGCTGAGTTCGAGCCGAATCTGAGGCCGAAGCTGAGGCCAAGCCGAATCAAAGGCCGAAGCTGAGGCCGAGCCGAATCAGAGGCTCAAGCTGAGTTCGAGCCGAATCCGAGGCCGAAGCTGAAGCCAAGCCGAATCAAAGGCCGAAGTTGAGGCCAAGCCGAATCCGAGGCCGAAGCTGAGACTGAGCCGAATCCGAGGCCGAAGCTGAGACTGAGCCGAATCCGAAGCCAAGGCTGAGCCGAATCCGAGGCCGAAGATGAAATAGAAGCTACGGCTGAGTCTTAAGCTAGTGATAATTATCCAAAAAATCGTGTGGTGTTATCGTACCGCCTAACAGTTGATTAGCCATATCAGGTGCCCCTCGCCCCCGAGATGGGTGAGCGCGCACTTACCATTGAATGGGGGCGCTTTATCACCCGGTGGCTAATCTTCAGGCACCACGTGCCAAGGGCCCTGCCCTTAAATATGCATCGAACGCTGCGATGCCATCATCTCGCCCACCTTGACTGTTGGGATCGAGGTGGATCTCTCTCGAGTACAGAGCGAACACATCATTACGGTGAGGTCACGGCTATCTCTTCATTGGCAGTGGCCTCCGAGTTCAACGCTCTGGGTGGTTGCCGTAGCCGCCCCAATGGGAAGCGAGCACGTAGCCAGAACGAAATTAGTGGGACGATTTTGAAAATATAAGTCTATAAAGGGTGGTGTTCCTAGCTCCAGATGTCCTTGCTGCTTCTGTTTTCGTCCCTACTCTGATTTCGCCCGTGCCTGTTCATCTTCCATCTAACTATGAGATTTGCGCAGGCATTGAACTCCTTGACCGCCATAAGGGGCCTTTGGTCCCAGTGTCAGGCCGCTCTTGACTAGTCGCTGTAAGAGATTCAAGAAGTAAAGGCGAGGGCCGAGGCGGCTCTGGAAGAAGTCCGGGCGGAGACTGCCCAAACGCAGAAGGCCGAAGCCGAAGCCGAGGTTGTCCAGCTTAGGGCTGAGAAGGCGGAAGATACGCTGGAGGTGGCCCAGCGCCAAGCGGCCAATGAGCTGGACAATGCTCAAGTGGCCGAGGTAAAGCAAAGAGAGGTGGAAGAAAAGTTGAAGGTGGCGGGGTCGGAGGTGTATCTGTTGAAGAGCCAACTTCACCGCCTCCATCGAAATCGGTGTTGCCGAGGAGAGAGCCGAGAACGCTGAGGAAATCGCTCGCCGGTTCGATGATGAGATTGTTAATCTAAAGGCGGCGTTGGACAAAACCGAAAAAAGGGTCGCCGAGGCCGAGAAGAAGGCCGTTGAGGCTATAGAATATTTCACGAAGTCTACTGCTTTCAACAGAGAATTGGCTGAGACAACGGCATTTGCATATGACGGTGGCTTCCAGGATTGCAAAGAAAAAATCCGAAAGCTATACAACCTCAAAGGGATTGAGGATCTTCAGCCAGACGAGGAGGGTGATGGCTGAGACCCGGCCGAATCTTAACTTTTTCTTTTTGGTTGTATCAAGTCCGGCTTTGACCGGCAATTTTGTAAGACTGTTTTGCTATAAATGAACACTTCAATCTTCCCTTGATTTGCTCATAGTTAGCTAGTTTCGGTGAGTATGGTAACGCGAGTAGGTAAGGGTCGTTTTTAAGGAATAGCCGAGACTGGCGTCAAAGCCAAAGGATTGAGGTCAGACTGAGGCCAAAGTGAAGTCGAGGCCATCGATTGGGGCCGAAACCAAGGATTGTGGTCGAGGTGAAGTCGAAGCTGGTAGTCATGACGAGGCCGAAGCCGGCAGCCGTGTCGAGGCCGAAGCCGAAAGCCGTGATGAGGTCGAAGCCGAAAGCCGTGGTGAGGCTGAAGCCGACAGCCGTGGCGAGGCCGAAGCCGACAGTCGTGGCGAGGCCGAAGCCGACAGCCGTGGCGAGGCCGAAGCCGGAAGCCGTGGCGAGGCCGACAGCCATGGCGAGGCCGATAGCCGTGGCAAGGCCGAAGCTGGAAACCATGGCGAGGTCGAAGCTGGAAGCCGTGGCGAAGCTGAAGCCGACAGCCGTGGCGAGGCCAAAGTCAGAAGCCGTGGCGAAGCCGAAGCCGACAGCCGTGGTGAGGCCGAAGCCAGTAGTGTTGTCCATGCGGCTCCAGGCTTGGAGTGCCGATGCGGATTCGGGCTTAATTGCCGAGGGGAGACTCGGGCTTGTTGCTGACGCGGAGCTAGGCTTGAAGTGCCGACACAGACTCGGGCTTAACTGCCGAGGGGAGACTCGGGCTTAACTGCCGAGGGGAGACTCGGGCGTGTTGTGATGCGGAGCCAGGCTTAGAGTGCCGACGTGGAGTCAAGCTTAATTGCCGAGGGGAGACTCGGGCTTATTACTAACGCGGAGCCAGGCTTAGAGTGCTGACGCAGAGTCAGGCTTAATTGCCGAGGGGAGACTCGGTCTTGTTGCTGACGCGGAGCCAGGCTTGGAGTGTCGGCGTGGAGCTAGGCTTGGAGTGACGACGCAAAGCCGGGCTCAGGTAAGGAGCCAGAATGCTTAAACACTTCCGTTAGTGCAAAAAGATGAATGATAATTATAGGGTAATATTCAAAACAAATATGGCAATGGACTACTGATAATACCGCCGGAGGTTATCCGCATTCCAGGTATGAGGGAGAGGTTTCCCATCTAGCTCCTCAATTCGGTAAGCCCCGTGGTGGAGTGCTTGAGTGACTCGATAGGGCCCTTCCCAATTGGGAGATAATTTACCTTCCTCCGTAGGTTTGGAGACTGCGGCTTGCCTGAGGACCAAGTCCCTTGGGAGGAACGTCCTGGGACGAACTCGGGCATTGTAGTACTTTGTAATCCTTTGTCGGTAAGAGGCCATTCTGATTCGTGCTTGATCACGAAGCTCTTCAATGAAGTCGAGGTTGGCCCTTAGTTGACTAGGATTATCATCTTCTTTGTATGACTAAGTCTGGGGACTGGGGACGCCGATCTCCACTGGAACGACAGCTTTTGTTCCGAAGACAAGGCTGAACGGGGTCTCTTCAGTTGGAGCCCGGGGCATCGTGTGATAAGCCCACAGCACGTTCGGGAGCTCCTCTACCCATCTTCCCTTGAAATTGTCCAGGCATGTCCTGAGTCCCAGTAAGATTGTCCGATTCATCACCTCGGTAGCCCCATTAGTTTGTGGGTGACCGATAGAAGTGAACCTTTGGCGTATCCTTAGCTCAGCACAAAAGTCTCTGAATGGGCCATTGTCGAACTGGCGCCCATTGTCGGTAACAAGCGTGTGAGGTAGCCCAAATCGGTAGATAATAGACTTCCAAAAGAAGCTCCTCACCTTAGCTTCAGTAATCTTGACCAGCGGTTCGGCTTCCACCTACTTAGTGAAATGATCGATGGCGACGAGCAAAAACCTCCGTTGGCCAAAAGCTGGGGGGAAAGGTCCCAAGATATCCATCCCCCACTGGGCAAACGGCCATGGTGCCGATAGAGGGCTCAGCCAAGAAGTTGGCAGTCATTGAATGTTTGCATGCCTCTGGCAACTATCGCATTTTCGGACCAGCTCGGCGGCGTCCTCCCGCATGGTGGGCCAGTAATAGCCTTGGCGTTGGGCTTTGTATGACAGTGCTCTACCCCCCAAGTGGCTTCCACGGATACCTTCATGGATCTCTCGGAGGATGTAGTCAGCATCTGTGGGACCGACACACCTCAAGAGAGGATGAGAAAAGGACCTCCGGTACAGCTATCCGTCGAACATTAGGAACCTGTGTATTCGTCGTTTGAAAATCTTGACCTCGGCGGGGTCGGTTGGGAGGGCTCCAGTAGCGAAGTATTTGGTGTAAACATCCATCCAAGAAGGCTCCTAGCGGACTGGCATGGACTCTTTTATTGTGTCAATGCTTGGAGCCTCCAAGCGCTCCACATAGGTTCTTCCCATGGTTCTGTCGGCCGATGTGGCTAGACGAGACAGCGCGTCATCTCTAGCGTTCTCCTCCCGTGGAATGTAACTAATGCTAAAACGGGCTAGGGGAGAGACCTGCGACTGTACCATACTCAGGTAACGTGACATGATGGGATCTCGCGCCTCGTATTCCCCCTTTATCTGGCCACAGACTAATTGAGAGTCGGTGAAAACTCTGAGGCGTTTCACCCCGAGCTCGCAAGCCAGCCATATCTCGGATAGTAGGGCTTTGTACTCGGCTTGGTTGTTGGTAGCTGGGAAAAGAAAACGAAGGACGTATTCAGTCACCGTTCCATCTGGGCTGGCTAGAATGAGGCCCGCTCCACATCCTTGAGAGTTTGATGCCCCATCCACGTGGAGGAGCCAGTCGCTCCCTCCCTCCTTGATTTCATCATCCGAAGGGTTCGCATGGGATTCTTCTCTTTGCTCTTCTGCCCAAGTGCCTTCGACCAAGAAGTCCGCTAAGACTTGGGACTTCATAGCTGTCCTGGGTCGGAATGATAGGTCGAATTCTCCCAACTTGATCATCCACTTTTCCAGCCAGCCAGAAGTATCAGGACAGGACAGGATCGCCTTGAGCGGCTGGTCGGTGACCACCACAATCGGGTAAGCTTGGAAATAGGGCCTAAGGCACTGGGCAGAGACGATCAGTGCAAAGATAACCTTCTCGACTTTTGAGTATCTTATCTCTGCATCGTGCAGCACCTTGCTAGTGTAGTACACCGGCTTTTGTGTCCCATCAGTGTCCATGCGCACTAGCACGGAACTAACAGCTTTGGGGGAAGCCGTGAGGCATAGGAAGAGTTCTTCTCCACCCCTTAGCTTGGACAGCAGTGGTGGGGTGGATAGGAACTCTTTTAGTCCTTCGAAGGCCTCCTGACACTCCTTGGTCTATTCGAAACCATTGACTATGCGTAGTGCCTTGAAGAAAGGCAACCATCTCTCCGCAGACTTAGACAAAAAATGGCTCAGGGCCGCTACCCTTCTAGCCAAACGCTGCACTTCCTTCTTGTTGGCGGGAGATCTCATGTCCAAGATGGCTCGGACTTTATCGGAGTTTGCTTCAATTCTTTGTTGGGTCACCATGAAACCCAAGAATTTGCCGGCTGTCACCCCAAAGGCACACTTGCGGGGGTTTAGCCTCATCCTATACCGGCGAAGGTTATCGAAAGTCTCCATCAGGTCGGCAATATGGCTGGTGGCACGGACACTTTTCATCAACATGTCATCCACGTATACCTCCATGTTGCGTCTGATCTGGTTCTCGAAGACTTTGTTCATCAGCCTCTGGTAGGTGGCCCTAGCGTTCTTCAGTCCGAATGGCATCACCTTGTAACAGTAGATTTCCTTCTCGGTTATGAAGGAGGTAGCCTCCTCGTCTATTGGTTCCATCCTGATTTGGTTGTACCCAAAGAAGGCGTCCATGAAACTAAGTGTTTCATGGCCAGACGTAGCGTTCATCAGTTGATTGATCGAGGTAGAGGGAAACTATCCTTCGGGCACGCTTTGTTGAGGTCAGTGAAGTCTACACACATCCTCCAACTCCCGTTGGCCTTGTGGACCATCACGACGTTAGCCAACCAATCGGGGTAGTGAACTTCCCGAATATGGCCTGCAGCTTTCAGCTTACGAATTTCCTCATCGACAGCCTTTTGCCTATCTGGAGCGAAGCTTCTCTTCTTCTGTCAGACATGTCGGCACTCTGGCTTGAGGTTAAGTTGGTGAGTGACTATCTCCTCAGGGATGCCCGGCATATCAGATGACGACCATGCGAAGATGTCGGAGTTGGCACGCAAGAAAGCAAGGAGCTGATCGCGGGCCTCTTCCGGAAGCAATGCCCCAACTTGGATGGTCTTCGCAGGGTCCTCTCCCAAGGGGAAAGTCAGGAGGTGCTCGGCTGGCTCCCCTCTCTTTTTCATGTCTCGGGGGTCGATCGGTTCAGTTGTAGTTGCCGATGTTGTCTCTTGTGGACTGGGGGCTAGGTGGTAGCAGAGTGGTATCGGGTTTTGTTCTCCCCTCATTTCTCCTACTCCTTGCTGGTGGGGAACTTTAAACTAACCTCTTGGTGGAGATGACAGCATCCAGCAAATTCAAGCCAGGTCTCCCCAAAATAGCATTGTACGCCAAGGGGACCCACACCACTAGGAAGTTCATGAGAACCGTGATCTAGCGTGGCGGAGTTCTGGCAGTGACAGGGAGAGTGATTTCCCCCTCAACCAGGACTGAATCCCCAGTCAAGCCCATCAACGGAGTGGTGACAGGTAGAAGAGAACTTACAGGTAAATTCATTCTAACACAAGCGTCATAACTCAAAATATTCACTGAGCTTCCACTATCAACCAAAATTCGCTTTACAGGATGTTTGACGATCGTCATAGAAACGATGACGCTATCATCGTTTTTATTCACTACCCCTTCTAGGTCCTTTTTGGAGAAGGGAATTACAGAATTTTCATCCTCCTCTCGCTGTCTTTTAGAACCGTTGCCTGCCCCCCAGGAGATCATGGCCACAGTCTTCTCTGTTGGAGCATTGTCTAAGCCGATCTGTTGTGCAGGAAGTGCCGATGGACCCGCGGCAACAGGGTTCCCCCTCCGGATAAACTTGCCTAGGTGGCCTTGCTGAACAAGCTCCTCAATAGCTTTTTTCAGTAAGCGGCAATCTTCAGTGTTGTGGCCATAGTCTCTATGATATCGGCAGTAGACTTCCTTGCTGCGGGGACCCCTGATTTCATAGGAGGTGGGCACTGAAAGTAAGGCTCTTCCTCGATCTCTAATAAGATATGAGATATCGGAGTGAGGAGGGGTGTGAAATGTTCCTTGGGAACAAGTGTCTGGGGCCGGTTATCTGAGCGACGAGGCGGCTTAGGCTTTCTGGACCGTCCTCCAGTAGGTTCTGCGGGCGTTGGCTTCTTGCTGGAACTCTTGTCGGCCTCCCTTCTGGAAGAGTCTGCTTCATCGGCGCGAATGTACTTTTGCGTCCGGCTTAGCAGCTCGGCGTAGGAGCCGGGAGGCGTTTTATCCAGAGAATATGCAAATCTGGAAGGACGAAGTCCTCGCTTCAGTGCTAGGGTGGCTACATAATCCTCCAAGTTATAGACCTCGAGCGTGGCCTCCTTGAACCGAGCCACGAAATCCTTCAGAGTCTCACCACTCCTTTGTTGGACAGCGAACAAGCTATCGGCAACTCGAGGGATCTTCCAGCATGCGTCAAAGTGGGCCAGGAAGGATCGCTCGAGTTGCTTGAACGAGTTGATGCTGCGTGATGGCAGACGAGAGTACCATGCACACGCCGCCTTCCGAAGTGTGGCTGGAAAGGCAACACACAGGAGAGAGTTTGTCGCCCCCTGGACCTGCATGAGGACCTTGTAGCTCTTCAAGTGGTCCAGAGGGTCCGTCGTGCCATCGTATGGGTCCAATTAGGGAAGACGGAACCGGGGTGAGACCGGCTCCTCCATGATGCATCGAGAAAGCGGGGGATGGTGGTCGTAGTCTGCCCCGTTTGGGTTGGCAATCCGACGGCTGAGTTCCTCCAACTGCTGATGATACTCGTCAAGCCGTTGCTCGATCCGATGAGCGGCCTTCTTGTTCGAGTCTCCTTCAGAGGAGTCATAGGATGAGGATGAAGAGGCCCGTCGGTGTATAGAGTGCACACGCCCGGCTCTTTCTCACTGTGCCACCTGTGGGAACAATCAGAATGGCGGAAGAGGGATCGCCGTCGTTTTGAGGTTTCCCGGCGGCGAGGCCTCGGGGATGAGTGGTGGGAGGCCTCAAGAGGGGTCCTACCCTGATGAGGCTGACTGGCTTCATGACCCCCCTCGCGAGACGGAGGGGGTTGAGGTGTGTTGACCCAATTATTGATTTTGATGATTAATAAAGGAATTGAGTATATTCATTGTGTTACTAATAAATTTAACAAGTGTTTCAGGGCTTAAAAATATTTGTTTAATCAAAAGGCATTAAGAAACGTGTTTTGAATCAAGTGCCAAAGGTAAGTTTCAAAATTCAGAGCCTGGAGTCGACACCTAGAAAGTCTGGAGCCGACCCCATGGCCAATCAAATGTCTTTCTGATTTTTGATACGGTCCGGAGCCGACACCCAGAGTTTCGGAGCCGACACCCAGAGTTTCGGAGTCGACACTTACAGTGTCTGGAGCCGACTCCACGGGGACAGAACGCATGATTTTTGACTACCTTGGAGCCGACACTTACAGTCTTTTGGAGCCGACACCTGAACATGGCGAGCCGACACTTACTTTTTGGAGCCGACTCCTCGACGAACTCAGAACTTTCTATTTTTGGATACACGACTTGGAGCCGACACCTGAAAAGTTGGAGCCGACTCCAACCTGTCAGAAAATTTTTAAAATGCCAGATCAGCTCAAACGGTAATATTTTCTTTACCTAACTTCTAACGGATATATTTTGTTGGAAAAACTTTCCAGGTACATTCCAACGGCTAGTTTTCTCACCAAAAATGGATTAAAGGAAATCTATAAAAGGGGAAGAGCGTTCGTTTTGAAAAAAAGAAAAAAAAAAATAGAGAAATCAAAAATCCAAGAAGTCTTGAGCCTGAAATCAAGAGAAAAGAATCCACGTTCAAATCCTTCCACTCCAAAAAGCTCAAAGAGAAATCCAAGGCGTTCAACTTGAAAAATCGGAGGATTTTCAAAAGCTCTGTTTTTGTGATTTCCCAACTTCTCATCTGCAACATTGAAGAATCAAAGCTGAGGCCTGATTCAACATCTCAAAGAGAAGAGAAAAAAGAAGAAAAGCTCAAATCCAATCATCTTCAAACAGGCTTTTCTAACCTTGTTTATTTACTTTGAATATTTGCTCATTTGAGGAGCTTTGTGTTATTGTAAACATTATTCTTTCTTGTTTTTGCTAGTTCAATCAGGGGATTGAATTAGTGGAGGTAGTATACCTCGGGGCAAGCTAGATTAGCTTGAGTTTGGGTTTTGTGCTGGTGAGCCCGGAAAACCAGCTGGGTTCGTTGTGATCCTGGAAACAACAAGTTTGAGTTGTGATCTTGTAAAACAACTCGGCTGTAATCTAGTTGATTATAGTGTGGACCCAAGTGGAACTTGGGAGTGGACGTAGGTGTTGGATACACCGAACCACTATAAAATTCTTGTGTTTGCCGTGCTTTAATTATCTCTCTCTATCTCTTCATTTGTGATTGAAATTTATTCTGCACTTAATTATTTCAAAGCCAATAGTTTTAAAAGGTTAAAATTTTTTAAGAACCCAATTCACCCCCCCTCTTGGGTTGCCATCTGGGCCAACAATTGGTATCAGAGCAAGTGCTCATTTGAATTTGATCAACGATCAAGAGCTAAAGATCCAAATGGCAGCTCAAGCTGGTTCATTTGCTGAAGGTCATTCTACAAATAGACCTCCTTTGTTTAATGGTTCCAACTATTATATTGGAAAGCAAGAATGAAAATATTCATTCAAGCTTCAGATTATGAATTATGGGGTATCATAATTAATGGACCTAGCACACCCACAATTAGAGTGATTCTATTGTTCCTAAGCCCGAAAGGGATTGGAATGAAATGATAAAAATGGCTCAGCTTAATGCCAAGGCCATGAATGTTTTATATTGTTCATTAGATGCAAACGAATTTAATCGTATCTCTACATGTAATTCCGCAAAAGAGATATGGGATAGATTAGAGGTTACCCATGAGGGTACAAATCAAGTTAAAGAATCTAAGATAAATATTCTTGTTCATAAGTATGAATTATTTAGCATGGAACAAACTGAAACTATAGCATGCATGTATACTAGATTCACTGATATTGTAAATGGTTTGAAAAGTCTAGGTAAGACTTATACTAATTCTGAACTTGTTCGCAAAATTCTTAGGTCACTTCCAAGATCGTGGGAAGCGAAGGTGACTGCATCCAAGAAGCCAAGGACCTCAACACTTTACCTTTGGAGGAGCTACTTGGATCACTAATGACTCATGAGTTAACCATGAAGCAGCACATAGAGGAAGAAGTTAAAAGAAGAAGACTATAGCTCTTAAGGCTGCAGAAAGTGAGGAGAGCTGCAGTGATGATGATGATGATGATGAGACTGCTCTTCTTGCTAGAAAATTTAAAAATTCATGAGAAGAAGGAGACCCTTCCACAAGAAGAAATCTGGAATTAAGATGGAAGGAGAAAAGAGAAAGAGAAGGACAAAGACAAAGAGAAAGACCCCTTAATTTGCTATGAGTGTAAGAAACCGGGGCACTTTAGATATGATTGTCCTCAACTAAAGAAAGCCTACAAGAAGAAAAGAATATGTTGCAACCTGGAGTGACAGCGATGAATCCTCTTCAGAGGAAGATCAAAAAGAAGTTGCAAACATTTGCTTTATGGCAAACGACGACAACGAGGTAAGTTCTGAAAACCCTTGTGATGATTTTGCATTTGATGAATTGTTTGAAGCTTTAATGAACTAGTTGATGATTTTAAAGTTTTGAAAAAGAAATACAAGTTTTTGAAAAATGATAATTCAATTCTCATTAAAGAAAAAGATAATCTTACTCATGAGATTGAGATGCTGAAATCTGAAAATGATAATTTGACAAAAGAAAGAGAATCAATTTCCAATGAAAATGATAAATTAAAGAAGGAAGTTGATAAATATAAGAATATTATTGATAAATTACATATAGTTCTGAAAAACTTAATTTATTATTGAGTAATCAAAGAGCTATATTTGATAAGGCTGGATTAGGATATAGGCCTAACATAAAACAAAAGTTTGTCAAAAACTTTTTTAGAAAAGAACAAATAAAGATGATGTTACATGTCATTATTGTAACAAGAAAGGCCATAAATCCTATGAATGTAATGCAAGAAACAGTAACAAAAATTTAAGTAGTAAAGGAAAGAAAATATGGGTTCCCAAAGGAACAATCTTTTATGCTACTAACCATGAAGGACCCAAGAAGGCTTGGGTACCTAAATATAAGACTTGATCATTTTTGCAGGAGTGTCTTGCGGCCAAAAGATCAAAGCGAAAGTGGTATCTCGATAGTGGCTGCTCAAGACACATGACGGGTGACAAGGATCAATTCATCACCCTTGAAAGCAAAAGAGGAGGAGTTGTTACGTTTGGTGACAATGGCAAAGGCCAAATCATGGGGTTTGGTAATATTCAAATAACTCCCTCCACATATATTGAAAATGTTTATATGTCAATGGTTTAAAACATAATTTAATTAGTATTAGTCAATTATGTGATAAAGGTTTTAAAGTATCATTTGAAGCATCTATCTGCACTGTTTCTAATCCCATTGATAATAGCATTGTTTTTACTGGAAATAGAAATGGCAATGTATACTTGATTGATTTAGACAATTTGTCTACTAGTAATCATTGCTTAGTTGCTAATAATGCTAATATGAATGAGATTGGTTGGTTATGGCATCGTAGATTAGGTCATGCAAGCACACACCTAATTTCAAAATTAATTAAGAATGGATTTAGTAAAAGGTCTTCCACAACTAGATTTTGAAAATAACAAAATTTGCGATGCATGTCAATTTGGAAAACAAACTAGAAACTCTTTCAAAACTAAAAATATTGTTTCCACTTCTAGGCCACTTGAACTACTTCACATGGATCTTTTTGGACCTACTAGAACCACTAGTCTAGGAGGAAAGAAATATGGTCTTGTGATTGTAGATGATTATTCTAGATACACTTGGGTATTATTTTTAGCTCATAAAGATGAGACCTTTCCATTATTTTTGAAATTCTTTAAGAAGGTCACAAATGAGAAAAACAACACCATAGTGTCTCTTAGAAGTGATCATGGCACTGAATTTGAAAATCATTTATTTGAAAACTTTTGCATTGAAAATGGCATCCATCATAATTTTTCAGCACCTAGAACACCACAACAAAATGGAGTAGTAGAAAGAAAAAATAGAACTTTAGAAGACATGGCCCGTACCATGCTATGTGAAAGCAACCTACCAAAATACTTTTGGGCGGAAGCTATAAACACGGCATGTTACATTCTTAATAGAGCTTTAATTAGGCCAATCATTAAGAAAACTCCTTATGAACTATGGAACAATAGAAAACCAAACATAAGTTACTTTCATGCATTTGGTTGTAAATGTTTCATTCATAATAATGGTAAAGATAATCTAGGAAAATTTGATGCAAAATCTGATGAAGGCATTTTCTTAGGATATTCAACATCTAGTAAAGCCTATAGAGTGTTTAACAAGAGAAACTTAATTGTAGAAGAATCTATTCATGTAATTTTTGATGAATCTTTAGCATCGAGTTCAGGAAAGATTGATGATGAGGAAGATACAAACATATTAGAAAGAGACATTGAAAAATTGAATATGATGTATCTTCAGATCATGAACAAGAAGCTAAAGATGATGATTCTCCTAGTGTTGATGTTGTTGATGCAAATCATAATGATGTAGATCTTCCTAGAGATTGGAGATATGCCTATGGTCATCCAAAAGAATTAATTATAGGTGATCCATCTCAAGGAGTAAGAACTAGATCATCAATGAGAAACATCAATAATCATCTTGCATTTGTATCTCAAATTGAACCTAAAACTATTGAAGAGGCTGAAAAAGATAATAATTGGATGTTAGCTATGCAAGAAGAATTAAATCAATTTACTAGAAATAATGTCTGGACTCTTGTAGATAGACCTAAAGATCATTCTGTTATAGGATCAAAATGGGTATTTAGAAATAAATTAGATGAAAATGGCATAGTAATTAGAAACAAAGCTAGATTAGTCGCAAAAGGATATAATCAAGAAGAAGGAATTGATTTTGATGAAACTTTTGCACCTGTAGCTAGATTAGAAGCAATTAGATTATTACTCGCATTTGCATGTCATATGCATATCAATTTATTTCAAATGGATGTTAAAAGTGCATTTTTAAATGGATTTATAAATGAGGAAGTTTTTGTTGAACAACCTCCTGGTTTTGAAGATCATGAATTTCAAATCATGTTTTTAAATTGCACAAAGCACTATATGGTTTAAAACAAGCACCTAGAGCTTGGTATGAAAGATTAAGTAAATTTTTGATTGAAAATGATTTTAAGAGGAAATGTTGATAAAACACTATTTTTGAAAAGAAAAGACAAGGATTTATTAGTAGTACAAATATATGTTGATGATATTGTATTCGGTGCTACTAACAATCTTTTGTGTCAAGAATTTGCTAAGTTAATGCAGGGTGAATTCGAAATGAGCATGATGGGAGAACTCAATTTCTTCCTAGGACTTCAAATCAAGCAAAGCAAAGAGGGGATTTTCATCAATCAAGCAAAATACACAAAAGAACTTCTCAAGAAGTTTGGAATGGAGTCAATCAAACCACTTGGAACACCTATGAGTCCTTCATGCAAATTGGACAAAGATGAAGATGGTAAGAAAGTAGATCAAAAATATTATAGAGGTATGATCGGATCTCTTCTTTACTTAACAGCTAGTAGACCAGATATCATGTTTGCTGTTTGTCTATGCGCTAGATTTCAATCTGAACCTAAAGAATCTCACTTAATTGCTGTAAAAAGAATCTTAAGATATTTAAGTGGAACTAAAAATGTAGGTTTATGGTATTCTAGAGACTCAACATTAAACTTGATTGCATATTCTGATTCTGACTATGCTGGATGTAAACTAGATAGAAAAAGCACAAGTGGTGCATGTCAATTTTTAGGAAGTAACTTAATCTCTTGGTTTAGCAAAAAGCAAAATTCGGTTGCATTATCAACTGCTGAAGCAGAATATGTTGCAGCTGGAAGTTGCTGTGCTCAAATCCTTTGGATTAAGAGACAACTTGAAGATTATGGCATAACACTTGATAAAACTCCTATTAGATGTGATAACACAAGTGCAATAATTTAACTAAAAATCCAATTCAACATTCAAGAACAAAACACATTGAAATTAGATATCACTTTATAAGAGAACATGTAGCTAATAATGAAATTTGTCTTGATTATGTTAATACTGAAGAACAATTAGCTGATATATTTACAAAACCTTTGAGTGAAGAGAGATTTTGTTATCTTAGAGGTGAATTAGGGATTTGTGACCCTTTGGAATGATTTTGAAACTCTAAGGAATGACTATCTAGATTTCTATTAATTTCTTGATATTCCTTTCATAATTTTAAGGACAAATTATCTAGTCATCTGAGCAATTTGTTCTTCATATTCCAAAGATTTTTTCAAAATTTTATTGAACCTTTTGACAAGTTTCAGATGTTTGAATCTCAGTTATTTTTCTCTGAAACTGTCAGTGGAGTCGACACCTCAGTTTGAGGAGTCGACACCTTGTCTGTGTCGCTCTCGGTCCCTGACCTTGGAGCCGACACCCGTATAAGTGGAGCCGACTCCAGTTCGAGCGCTGACTGTGTTAGCGATTTGGAGTCGACACCCGACTTTGCGGGAGTCGACACCTGGGGGTCCCAAATCGACTTTATTAGGGCAGAGTCGACACCTCGTCATTTCATTCTTTTCAAATCCTTAACCAAACTCTTCCCAAACTCTCTCAAAACCTCCCCAACTCAAATTCCACCTATTCAACTTCCTAAGGATCTAATGGCACCTAAGAGGAGAGGATCAGTGCTTGGAGCGCCCGTGACGACTGGGAAACGTTCGGCGAGGCGACCCGTCCGCGAGCCATCTCCGAGCGAGGATTCCTTCAACCCTTCGGACAATCCAGACCCTTCTTCTCCTCAGGTAGACACCTAGCAGGGAGAGTGATAACCATGGGTAGGAAAGGTGATTTCGAGTTCTTTGATCCGAGGGCTTTTCTATTGGGAATCAAATCAAAGACTAGGCTGGGATAAAGTGTGCTCATTAGATGTTCCTACCTATCCAGCCCTTGTCAAGGAGTTCTACTTCAATCTGTCAGAGGTGATGGTGGAATCGTGAGCTCTGTCAGAGGTAAAAGAATCCATCTCACTTTTCAGAAATTAGGAAACCTTCTAGCATTCCCATCACGGATTAGCCGACATCCACAGTGAGAGGTCAGATGCTCTGTCAAGGATGTTAGGGAGAGAAGTTACAGAATTTGAAGAGGTTAGGGCTAACCAATTGCCCTTGGAATTGAGATTACTTCACAATATTTGCAGTAGAATTTTATTTAAAACCGGACGATTTGAGTATGTCTCGAGCGAGACATAGTTGTGATGGATAGTGTGTTGACTGGTCAACCCATAAACCTTAGCTGCAATGATGATTTTTATATGGCCGAGGCTGGAGGAAAAAGGAGATCTTCCCTACCCTACGGCATGGTTCTAACTATGGTTTTCAGGAGCCAAGGAGTTGTGATTTTGGATAATGAACCTTCCAAGAACCTCAGGCATACTGATTACTACAGTTTGGCCACTTGCATCGGATGGGATTTGTAAGATCAATGGCAATGGGAAAGGAAAGGCAAGTTGGATGAGAGAGCCCCTGAACCTAGACCTTCTGCACCTTTTGAGGCTGGTCCGTCTGTGAGGGTTCCCTCTCCACAGCCTAGCAGTCCTTTCCTGCCCTGCTCCTGCTCCAGTTCATGTACCTCCATCTACTTCATCAGTCGGATTTACAGACATTCAATTGGAGCAACTTAAAAGTGTTGGCCCATATGGCAACCCAAGAGGGGGGGGGGGGGGGGTGAATTGGGTTCTTTAAAAATTTTAACCTTTTAACAACTATGTGCTTGGAGATAGATGAAATGCAATGCGAATGTTAAGTACAGCCAAGGAGATAGAAAAAGAGATAATCAAAGCATGGCAAACACAAAGGTTTTATAGTGGTTCGGTGTATCCAACACCTACGTCCACTCCCAAGATCCACTTGGGTCCACACTATAATCCTCTTGATTACAGTTGAGTTGTTTTACAAGATCACAACTCAAACTTGTTGTTTCCCAGGGATCACAACGAACCCAGCCGATTTTCCGGGCTCACCAGCACAAAACCCTAAACTCAAGTTAATCTAGCTTGACCCGAGGTATACTACCTCCACTAGTTCAATCCCCTTGATAGAACTAGCACAAACAAGAAATAATGTTTTTCAATAATACAAAGCTCCTCAAATGAGCAAATATTCAAAATGAACAAGCAAGGTTAGAAAAGCCTGTTTTAAAGATTGTTGGATTTGAGCTTTTCTTCTTTTCTTCTTTTCCTCTTCTCTTTGGAGATGTTGAATCAGGCCTCAGCTTTGATTCATTGCGAATGTTGCAGATGAGAAGTTGAGAAAACAGAGCTTTTTCTTCGATTTTGGGAATCCTTCAATTTTTTCAATATGAGCGCCTTGGATTTCTCTTTGAGCTTTTTGGAGTGGAAGGATTTGAGTTTGGATACTTTTCTCTTTGATTTCAGGCTCAAGACTTCTCGGATTTTGATTTGTATTCACTCCGATTTTTCCGTTGTTTTCAAATGAGCTTTCTCCCCCTTTTTATAGATTTCCTTTAATCCATTTTTGGTGAGAAAACTAGCCATTGAAATGTACCTAAAAAGTTTTTCCAAACAAATATATCAGTTAGAAGTTAGGTAAAAAGAAAATATTATCGTTAGAGCTGATCTGGCATTTTAAAGTTTCGTTCCAGATAGGTTGGAGTCGGCTCAACTTTTCAGGTATCGACTCCAAGTCGTTTATCCAAAATTAGAAAGTTCTGAGTTTGTCGAGGAGTCGGCTCGAAAAAGTTAGGTGTCAGCTCGCCATACTCAGGTGTCGGCTCCAAAAGACTGTAAGTGTCGGCTCCGAGGTAGTCAAAAATCAAACATTCTGTCCCCGCATCGGAGTCGGCTCCAGACACTGTAAGTGTCGACTCCAAAACTCTGGATGTCGGCTCCGAAACTCTAGGTGTCAGCTCCGGACCGTATCAAAAATTAGAAGAATATTTGACTGGCCATGGGGTCGGCTCCAGCATTCCTAAGTGTCGACTCCAGGCTCTGAAACTTTGAAACTTATATTTTGCAATTGATTCAAAACACGTTTCTTAATGCCTTTAAATCAATCAAATATTTTTAAGCCCCGAAACAATTATCAAATATATTAGTAATCAAATAAATATACTCAATTCCTTTATTAATCATCAAAATCAATAATTGGGTCAATAATCTTCCCCTTTTTGATGATTATAAAAATATTGAGTATATGCATAGGATTCTTAAATCAAAAATTTTTAAGGAAGTGATCCTCACAAGTAAGCTTCCTCTGAATAAGGTAGCTCCCCCTATGAAGTTCAATTTAGCAGTTGTTTTTCCTTTGCTCTACATTTTAGTGTTGGATACTTAGAATTCGCCTTGCTCATGAAGCTGTTGATGATAAGAGCAAGGCAGCTTCATGAAGCTGTTGATGATAAGAGCAAGGCGGGGATTCTAGCTCCGAGGGGGGAGGATGAGAGCTTCTCTCTCTAATTTTTCTCTCTCTGTTCTTCCGCTCTTGTTTTATTTTTATTTTCTAGTAGCTATGGAGGATTCTCATGGAGTCCCTGTCTCTCTTGCAATCCGGGTTTTGCTCCGGAGATCTTAGAGGGAGGTATAGCTTTGGATAAGGACTCTTCGGTATCCTCATCTATTCCTATTCCCCCCACTGTTTCAAGTAAGCCGAATGGGAAGGAAGCAGCTCAGTGCTTGTCCCATTCACTTGCCTCATCTTCGAGCATTGGTTCTGCAACCTCAGATGTTCCGCCCAGTTCAAAGAATTTGGAAGGAAAATCTACTGCTCAAGATCTGGTCCAAGCTTCGAAGGAGGAGAAAGACCTTCTTTTCAGCTCCAATGGGATTGCTGCTACAATGAAGGAAAAGCTGAGTTATGTCCACCGTGGGATCTCCAATCAAGATGAAGAAGCTGAGATAAATGCCATGGTTGCAAGGAACAAGCCCCCAGGTGATGTCTTAACCTCAGCTTCTCAATCTCCATTTGCTGTGAATTTGGTGGCTCCTTGCTCCATGCCCGATCAGTTGTTGATGAAATGCCACAATGCCTCTCAAGCTCCCTTTTACCCGGTCCATTCCATTCCACATAATAGAAGGACCGATGGGCAGCAATTTCAATCGGAGGTTGTTCCAACTTTTGGACAAATCTCTTTACCCAAGGTGCCAAAAGCTGCCGCTCCTTTTCTTGAAACCAACCAGTTCCTGGCAAGTTCAAAATTTGAAACTATTGACCCAAATTTCCCGCCTCTTTCATCCTCTTCAAATCCTGCGGCTGTGCAGCATCTTCCAGCTCACCAGAATGTGATTTCTGGCCTTGCTCATGATGCTGTTGATGGAAAGAGCAAGGCACAATCTAGCTGGGCTTCTTTAGTCAAAGATGCCCCCTCTAATTTGCAGCTTACTTACATTAAGCCTATCTCCCTTACTAATGTGGGTAAAATCAGAATTAAACTCCCTCCCTCAGTTGCTCAAAAGGGTGCCACCAATTGGGAAAATACCTTGGTTGGTTTCTTCCTTGACAAGCTGCCGTTTTCTCTTGTTCAAGCTTGTGCTAAGAGGCATTGGGGAAATAATGGCCTGATAGAAGTCTTATGCAATGGAAATGGATTCTTTTTCTTCAAATTTTCTGATTCGAGCAGATCATTGGAAGCTCTGGAAGGAGGACCTTGGTACTTTGGAGGCAGACCTATTTTCTTAAAGGCTTGGAGTCCTTGTATGAACTTATCTAAGGATGGCTGTAAAAAAGTTCCAATATGGGCTCATTTCTATAATGTCCCATTAGAGTATTGGATGGATGAGGGGTTAAGCTATATAGCTAGCATTGTTGGGAAACCGCTGCATGCTGATAAGATGACTACCTCCTTAAAGCGTTTAAATTACGCCAGAATTTGCATTGAGATCAGTATTGAAGACTCTCTCCCTAATGCATTTGATATCGAAATGGAGGATGGAAGTTTAATGGAAATCCATATTGAATATAATTGGGTCCCTAAGAAATGCTCGGTATGCAAGGAGTTTGGACATCTATCCAAAAATTGCAAGAAGGCCAGCCATCAAGTATGGGCTCCGAAATCATCCCAATCTGCTTCCAAACCACATTTAGATGGTGATTGGAAGCATGTTAGAGTCATGGAAAGGAAGTGGTGGTTGATCAAGCTTCTCCTTCAATTGTTCAAACAAATAGTGTACCCTCTGCTAGTGGAATATGCAGATCCACTAACTCCTATGAGATCCTCCAATTGGATAAAGATCTAAATGCAGCTAGAGATGATAATTTAGCTCAATTTTACCCATCTCGGGTAGAGTCAATAGCTGATGACAAAGATGAAATAGAGGGCCTGATGAATGAAATGAATGCTACAGAAGCTGCTGTTATCTACAGCACTGAGGAGGCTGCGCCCAATATTGATAATGAGGATTCCTCTCCTACATCGTCTACTCCAAGCACTCCTCTTCTAGCAAGGAAGCTGATTATGATAGATGAAGTTGAGAAAAAGCTAGGAAAGAAGAAAAAGGAAAAGAAGAAGAATGGGAGTTCTGGAAACTCCAGGGGGAAATTCTCAAAGAAATTCACATGATCAAGTTAGCTTCCTGGAATATTTGGGGTCTTAATGATCCCTCTAAGCACGCGGAGGTTCGTAATCTTGTTCATTCTCACAAACTCTCTTGTATAGCTCTTCTTGAGACTAAGATTAAAGCTTGTAATAAAGAGAAGATTGAGATGAGTCTTTTCAAGGGTTGGCATTGCACTAACTATTATGATGGTGATGGCACTGGTAGGATATGGATCTGGTGGGACCCAAACAAACTTCTTGCTGATAGTGTTTCCTTGCATGACCAGATTATTCATCTATCTTTCACTATTCTTAATTCTGGTGACAAGTTTGCAGCATCTTTTGTTTATGGTTCAAATGATGTTACAGCTAGAAGACACCTTTGGAGTAATTTGAAGGATCAAGCTAACTCTTTCTCCCATCTTCCATGGATTATTATGGGGGACTTCAATGCCATCCGATTTAGACATGAAAGAAGGGGAGGAAGTATTGAGTGGCCTAGTTACATGGATGAATTAAATGACACTCTTTTTGAAGCTGGGCTGGATGATCTTAGATTTGGAGGCTTCCTTTTCACTTGGCACAATTCTAGAGCTAATGGGCAAATCCTAAGGAAGCTGGACAGAGCTCTTGCTAACTCATTGTGGTTCAATAACTATGCCCAATCTTCTGCTGATTTCCTTCCTTATGGACTCTCAGATCACTCTGCAGTTGTGGTGAATCTTGGACTTAATCTCCCTCTTTACAAAAGCCCTTTCAATTTCTTTAATTACTGGGCTGATTTTGAAGAATTTTATCCTTTAATTGAGAAGATTTGGAGTACACATGTGGAAGGACATGCCATGTTTAGGGTTTACAAAAAGCTGAAATTGGTTAAAACTGCTTTGAAAGATCTGAGTAAGAGCAAGAATGACCTTATTTTTGGGGAACTTGAACCTCTTCGCTCTGAACTTGCTGCTTTACAATCATCAATTGCTGCAGGTAATATTGAGGAAGAACTCCTGGAGAAGGAGAAAGATTGTGCTAAGAGGCTTGCTCTTGTCTACAATGGGAAGGAGAGTTATGCTAGGCAGAGAAGTAGAATACAATGGTTGAAAGAAGGGGATCAGAACTCTGCTTTTTTTTTTCAATTCCATCAAAGGAAGAAACAATGTCAACAAGATCTTATGTATCCAAGATGAAAATGGTGAATGGCTTCGAAAGAAGAATAAAATTGCTCAAGAGGTGGTTAGCTTCTACAATCAACTTCTTGGTTCGAAATGCAGCACCAATTATGATGGTATGAAGTTCTTAAAGATTTTGTGGATCATGCCCTCACTCCTGAACAAATTAGGCAATTAAGTTATGATTTCACTGATGAAGAGATCAAAGCTTCCATTTTCAGCCTCCATCCTAACAAAGCACCGGGCCCTGATGGATTTAATTCTTATTTCTTCCAAAAGACCTGGTCCATTGTGGGAGCTGATGTCACTACAGCAATCAAGGAGTTTTTCTCTAAAGGTGTGCTTCTCAAGGAGGTTAATTGTACAATCATTGCTCTCATCCCCAAAGTCCCAAATGCTTCAAAATTGAAGGACTTCAGACCTATTTCTTGCTGCAACACTCTGTACAAATGTATAACTAAGTTGCTTGCCAACCGACTGAAAGATGTGCTCCCAGCTTTTATTAACGAAGCTCAAGCTGCTTTTGTGCAAGGAAGGCATATTGGGGATAACATTTTGATGGCACAAGAGCTTGTTAGAGGATATCACCTCTCTTCCTCCTCCCCTAAATGTGCACTCAAGATTGATTTAATGAAAGCCTTCGACTCTGTAAGATGGGAGTTCCTTTGGGATTCTTTGCACCTCCTTGGTTTTCCTCACAAATTCATTGGATGGATCAAAACGTGTGTCTCCTCAGCAAAATATTCTGTGGCTATAAATGGGGAACT
>UESW01004134.1:1054241-1074975 GCA_900491605.1 Calamus simplicifolius | reverse complement strand
AGGCGAGGTGAGATCTACTGGCAGCCATGGCAGCCGACGCCCAACCGTCACCATCGACGCGGTGGTTTATGCTGAGTCGCGCGCAAGCAGCGAGCGACTCATCAAGGCGGCCGAGAAATACCTGGCCGTTTCAACAAAAGAGATAGAGGTCCTGCGTCGGGCCAATAGCCACCTGGAGGGGAAAGTAGCGTCCCTCCAGCATCAGATCGCCGACGCAGCGACTGAAGGAGATAAGCCCCAGTAAGGGCTAATGTATTTTTTTTTTTGATAAATAAAATTAAATTTTAGTAACTTGGTTGTCGCGGGCCTTCTCGCCGCCGTGATCAGTTGGGTGTCGTCAATTTTCAACTGGGGTGTCGTCGCCCTAAAGCTAGGGTGTCGTGGGATTTCATCTGGGGTGTCGCGAAGGATTACGGCCGAATTCGAACTAGGGTGTCGCGGGGATTATCTCCGTGGTCTCTTGTTCAAGCACGGGTGTCGTCTCGTTAGAGCTAGGGTGTCGTGAGATTTCAACTGGGTGTCGCGATTGATTTTCTGCCGAATTCAATTAGGGTGTCGCCGGGTTCTCTCTATGTGCACATTTATGAGACGGGTGTCGTCGCCCTAAAGCTAGGGTGTCGTGGGATTTCATCTGGGGTGTCGCGAAGGATTACGGCCGAATTCGAACTAGGGTGTCGCGGGATTATCTCCGTGGTCTCTTGTTCAAGCACGGGTGTCGTCTCGTTAGAGCTAGGGTGTCGTGAGATTTCAACTGGGGTGTCGCGATTGATTTTCTGCCGAATTCAATTAGGGTGTCGCCGGGTTCTCTCTATGTGCACATTTATGAGACGGGTGTCGTCGCCCTAAAGCTAGGGTGTCGTGGGATTTCATCTGGGGTGTCGCGAAGGATTTACGGCCGAATTCGAACTAGGGTGTCGCGGGGATTATCTCCGTGGTCTCTTGTTCAAGCACGGGTGTCGTCTCGTTAGAGCTAGGGTGTCGTGAGATTTCAACTGGGGTGTCGCGATTGATTTTCTGCCGAATTCAATTAGGGTGTCGCCGGGTTCTCTCTATGTGCACATTTATGAGACGGGTGTCGTCGCCCTAAAGCTAGGGTGTCGTGGGATTTCATCTGGGGTGTCGCGAAGGATTTACGGCCGAATTCGAACTAGGGTGTCGCGGGGATTATCTCCGTGGTCTCTTGTTCAAGCACGGGTGTCGTCTCGTTAGAGCTAGGGTGTCGTGAGATTTCAACAGGGGTGTCGCGATTGATTTTCTGCCGAATTCAATTAGGGTGTCGCCGGGTTCTCTCTATGTGCACATTTATTAGACGGGTGTCATCGCCCTAAAGCTGGGGTGTCGTGGAATTTCATCTGGGGTGTCGCGAAGGATTTACGGCCGAATTCGAACTAGGGTGTCGCGGGGATTATCTCCGTGGTCTCTTGTTCAATCACGGGTGTCGTCTCGTTAGAGCTAGGGTGTCGTGAGATTTCAACAGGGGTGTCGCGATTGATTTTCTGCCGAATTCAATTAGGGTGTCGCCGGGTTCTCTCTATGTGCACATTTATAAGACGGGTGTCGTCGCCCTAAAGCTAGGGTGTCGTGGGATTTCATCTGGGGTGTCGCGAAGGACTTACGGCCGACTTCAAACTAGGGTGTCGCGGGGATTCCTTACCATCCAGACTCTCAGAGCGAGGGGGGGGGAAAGAAAGAGAGTTATTCTAGCACAGATGAAATTCAGTTGAGCACGAACATACGCCCTCGATGTTCGCTTCTCTCTCTGAATTCGGCCAGGTCTGGCATTCCCAAGAGATGGAGGAAAAAAGGAGCTTTTTAAAAGCAATTGACGAAGAGATAACGATCTTACAGACCTGGCCGAATTCAGAGAGAGAAGCGAACGTCTACGTGAGGTTTTGGCAAGGAAAATCTCATTGGATAAACTTTTATATTTGAAGCCTCCAGTAGACTCCAGTAGCCATGTTTTTCAACCTCTAAGCTAAAATATTTCCTATCGACCAGACTTTCAAAGCTGAAATATTACAAAACAGTTATGACTCTCAGAGTGTCATAACTATTTCGTTCTAAGGTAGTTACCCGCGCATTAAACGTATTAACTAACTCTAACCAGAAAAAAACTGTTGATGTAATAAAGAAGTGGGAAGAAAGAGTTTTTACTTTGTGCTGCGGCTGACATTTCCTCCAGAAGTTTTTTTACACAGACTCCAGTATCAAGGTTTTTCAGTCCAGTAGCTGAAGTATTTTCAGCCTCTAAGCTGGAAGAAACAGAGTTCTTCTTGCACAGATGACATAAAACGTAAAATGGCGCTAAAGGGCATTTTCGTCCGCACGTAAAGTTTAAAAAAAAGCGAACAGCATTAAATGTCCGTCACGTTCAGAACGTTACGTCAAAGCCCAGCGATACCGCCTGTCAGGTCATCCACGTCGGATCCACGTGGATCAATCGAAAGACGCGGTGCAGCCCACGTCAGCGTTGCTGCACCGGGGCCGGTGTACAAAGTGTTTTCCGTTTTCCATATATAAAGTTGGTGAACCAACTTTAACGGTTATAAGCCTTCTCCGCCATAAATTTTTACCGCTTGATAGTTTTCAAGATACTTAACTTTATCACAAATTCTAGAAACATCAATTTGCTGGCTTTTTTTTTTTTTTAACAAGCAAATGATCGTATAAGTCTAGTACAAATCAACTCAGATAGATCAGAATGCAAAAATTACTGCAAAATAAAAAGACAGAAGTCACTCAGCCTCTACGTCCAATAACCAGCGTGCTGAGCCATTAAAGCCGCTGCCTAGTCAGCCGCCGAATTGGCTTCACGGTATATATGACGAATCTGAACAGTATCAACCTCCCGCAGGATAGACCATATGTCCCTAAGAACCGGAATCATGGGAGCTTCGGAACAATTCTTCTTTCGCAGCCATCGAATGACCGTCATAGAATCACCCTCGATCATGAGCCTATGAGCATGAAGAATCCGTGAGGCATAAGTAATATCTGCCCAAGCAACATAAAGCTCGATCATAGGGACAGAGGAATCGAGGGTACCAAATCCTTCCACCGCCAACATATCACCCTTAGGCCCACAGATGATGAAGGTAGGACCACCAAATCTTTCACGGACACTCCCATCAAAGTTGATTTTGACAAACCCTGAAGGAGGCTCCCAGGAAATAAAAACCATATGTTGGTTTGCTGCTGAAGCAGCAGGGGATCCCTAGAGGCTAGAGAAGTCAGAACCAACTGCTTGAATAACACGGGCATAGTCCGCCGACAAAGATCTAATCTTCCACACTTGCCGGTGTGAAGAAATAAAGTCCTCCGAGAAGATGAGCTGGTTCCTCGACATCCAAATATGATATGCCATGACTGCCCAAAGACCACGCTTGTGCTGAGATGCCCTCCGAAGATCATGAAAGAAGAGGGAACGCGGGGAGCCAGAAACATCCAATCTGCATGAATAACTCATCAGGTGTCATATCCGTCTAGCTCTGGGGCATATGAAGATAGCATGGTCGGTAGACTCCTCCTCCAAACCACACAGAGGACAGGTCGGTTGGACTGGCAGACTCCTTCGAGAGAGCAGGGCACACGTTGGAAGGCAGCCCCACAAAAGCTTCCAAATAAATAGCTGAACCCTGGGAAGGATGGGAAGCGTCCAGATCCAAGCAGCATCCTCCATGCGCTGGGGCTAAGGCCTGAAAATCTTCATAAGGTCCCTAGAAGGGCATTAGAGAGACAAGATCTCTGCCATAGCCTGACATTAGCTGAGCGGCCAGAGATAAGAGGAATCAAGAGAATCCGCCGAGAGAGCTCCTTACCGAAGAAACGTGTCACCATGGAGATATGCTAGGAGGGAGATATAAAGAAATCAAATCTTTAACCCTCAAACTGGTAGGGACATCAATATTAATAAAAGGGCCACCTAGAGAGAGGGAGCTCAGAAATCCAAGAATCCTGAATAACATCAATCGAATAACTATCTTCAATCATCCATGAGATATTCTTTAGGATAGACTCACCGTACCGATACACCTCCTTCCAAAAGGAGGAACACCTTCGGGATGGCAGAATGTGCATCCCGGATGTCCAATCGTCATACGTCGCACGCATCAAAGAGCTCCATAGACATTGCGGCTGCAGGAGGAAACACGATGCATGTCTGATCAATAGAGCTTCTCGCCTAACCATTAGAGACTGGATCCCGAGGCCACCTTCTTAGATTTGCATACAGATCGTGTCCCAAGATAAAAGGTAAATACCGTGCCCATATTGCATAGAGGCCCATAGAAAATCTCTGAAGCATCTCTCAATCCTTCTAAGACAAGTAATTGGGATGACAGCGTTCGAAAGAAGATACAGAGAAAGAGAGGAAAGAACCGACCGAATAATGGTAACCCTAGCCATCATAGATAAGCTAGTGACCTGCCAACTTTCAATACGCTGGCGAACTCGCCTCTCAAGATCCGCGTAGTCAGAACAACGGGGTCGTCTACCGGTCATGGGGATCCCCAAATACATAAACCGGTCAATATGAGTAGAGATACCCAACAAATTGATAATGGTTTCCCTGGTGGATCTGGTAGTCTTCGGGCTAAAACAGATAGAAGATTTAAGAAAATTGACCTTCTGACCCGAAGCCTAACAATAACGCTGAATAATAGAATCAAAGGAAGTCGCATTATCAATAGAAGCCTGACCCAGAAGAATGCAGTCATCGGCAAACAAAAGCTGAGAGACAGAAGGGCCCCCGAGCCCAGCCATAAAAGGGACAATCCTCCGATTTTGTTGAGCCTGATAGAAAGCACGAGACAGATCATTCGCAGCCAGAATGAACAATAAGGGAGATAAAGGGCACCCCTGACGTAACCCCATAGAAGAGTGAAAAAACTCAGTCGGGCTCCCATTGATGATCAGAAAGAAAGAAGGCCTTTGAATATATGCCATAACCCACTCAATAAACAGGCCGTCAAACCCAAACTCCTGAAGAGAACGGTGCAAAAAGGCCTAGCTCAGTTTGTCATAAGCTCTCTCTATATCGAGCTTAACTGCCATAAGACACCATCTGGCAGGGGCACTCTGGAGATCATGCATAAACTCCTGAGTGATGAGGATATTATCCGAGATAGAACGCCTTCTGATGAACGTCCCCCCTGTTCCACTGAAATAAGACGGAGAATCACCACACGAAGGCGGCCAGCTAAAAGACGGGCATATACCTTGTACAAAGTAGTGCACAGACTGATGGGCCTAAAATGTTGAGGGAGAGAAGCATCGGAGCGCTTGGGCACAAGAGTAATAAGAGTCCGGTTCCATTCCAAAGGAATATGTTTAGATTGGAAGACAATCTAAATAGCCTGAACCACCTCCTGCCCAATAATGTCCCAATAGTGATGAAAAAAGAAAGGCGAAAACCCATCAAGCCCTAGGACCTTATCCGGACCAAGCTTCCAAAGGGCCAGGCGAATCTCCTTCGCAGTGATCGGCCTGACAAGCATATTATTATCCGAGGAAGAAACCGTCCTGGAATCAGAAACCTGAAAGACCGGAGACCCATCACCAGTGGACTCAAACCATCTAGACTGAAAGAAATGAAGAAGCTGAGTCCGAATAGAGTGGATGTTCTCCTGATAATAACCCTTATTATCAGCTAACCTTCGAATCCTTTAACAAGCATCCATAGTTTCCAGGTTACTCAAAAGGAGAAGGCTTATAATTAATTAAAACCCTTTGTAACATACTTTCTTGATACTCTGAGCATTTCTTGCAGTAACTCAAGGCTTCGTCCCCTAGCAGTGCCTTCTTGAAGACGTTTACAATTTATTCCTCCATCGTGCGATACTTAGCCCAATTTCTTTATTTGTTGTAGCCTCTCGCATTGCATGATGTTTTATTGCAATATGTTTCGTCTTGCTACGGAGTACGGACGACATGATCATTCTTCGTCATTGCGATAACTGATGTATTGTCCTAGAATAATTCAAAGGGATCTTTTTCTTGTTTGCCTATGTTTTAAGAATCCTCGTAAATCTTATAGCTTGGTTTACAGAACCTGCTATTGGTATATACTTAGCTTTTGCAAGAGCAAATCCAAAACTCAATGTAAATCCAAGCTATAATTAAGTACTCTTCATGTTATCCACTGAACTAGCCCAACTACCATCTGTGTATCCAAGTAGCCTTTAGTTGGCAGTGAATTTGTACCGAATACTATAATCTGAATATTCTCCTTGTTGTTCCATAGTGAAACTTGCTCAGAATCTGTATAAATTGTGATAGTAGGCTGGTTGTATACGTTTTACCTAGTCTAGTAGTTGTTGGATAGAGCAAGCTTATTATCAGATTTCTGTAGCAAGAGGCATTCGCTTGTTCAAACCCATCGTGTTCCATAGTTTCATGTTTGCACCATAGACTTCAACCTTAATTGTAACTTGAACTTCTTCAATAGATTATTGGTGTACTTTTTTTTTTCTGAGATATAAATATTCTATAGGTTCTTTCTTTTGACTTACCCATCTCAAATGTCTTCATTATATCTGTTTTGATCTCTTATATCATCTCCTCATTGTTCTTCTGAAGGTTAGATCATTCATATAGATGTATAGATAGAGTATAAGATTTTCCTTGGATTTTGATGTATAATATTGGCTCACTTTTTCTCTTCTTGAATCCTTATGAAGTATTCATCAATTCTGCTATGTCAGGCTCGTCGTGCTACTACGTACATGGACAGATTACATGCATGCAGAAGCGTTGTCATCCAATAATATGTTCTCATGGACCTTCAATTCTCAAACATCTTCTATCCTTTCATCCAAGTATTATTGCTACCAATCACGTTGCATAGGAGCTGTAACATAGTAGCATTCATGAATTGGAGAAGGAAAATGCCTTGTTTCATTAATTGGAGAAGGAAAGTGCCTTGTGCACCGCACGCGGTGCAGAATCATGCGCAATGATTTGTTCATGTGCACGAAAGATCTAACAATGTTTTTTTTTATGGTGCGGAGCCCACTGCATGCTAGGTCTCTTGCGCATGGATGAATCACTGCGGTGCGCCCGTCCTACACCGTGTGCGATGCGCAAAGCCTGTTCTATTGGAGTACTGTAGCTGGGCCACCCCGTGTGAGGGCACTACCAAGTGAAGCCTAGCTCTGCCAAGGCCCAGAACAAATTACGCTTGGTAGGTGTTGCCGCTGAAATTCGTCCTCCGACTCGGGCGCGGTCGATCTCCGGGAAGAGGGGGGCGGACCTGCAAAAGAAGCCCACACGCGGAGGGACGCTGGGGGTGGTCCTCCGCGTAAAGCCCTCCGACGCTCAAGTCAGTGGAGAAGAAATCGACGATCAACCAGACAGTGAAGAGGTGGATCTCTCCGGGAGACCTCTTCGGGGGCGG
Source organism: Calamus simplicifolius (assembly GCA_900491605.1). Lineage (NCBI taxonomy): Eukaryota > Viridiplantae > Streptophyta > Magnoliopsida > Arecales > Arecaceae > Calamus > Calamus simplicifolius. Next base: position 1,067,582 of record UESW01004134.1, on the reverse strand, counting down.
CCAATCGTAGGCTCCAGAGGGCAGGAGCGCCGACGAGCTACCGGCGAGAGCAGAAGAGTGAGAGTGGGGGGTGTGAGCGCGCAAGTGTGCGTACAGAGTTGCGTACCTGAGGGAATCTGTGATTTGATATTTATAGACTGCCACCTGGACGTGAGCGCCTTCTGGAAGGTCCGGAGGTTGTTATGATACGGAGACGGATAGAATCAGGCCGTTGTGGGGCCGTTAGGGTCCGTACCCTGTTTGTTTTGGTATCGACGGCTGGGAGAGCTCCTTGGTGTCTCGAGATCGGGTTGAGTAGGTTTGGGGTGGTTACAATAGGCTTTAGGCCACGTTCCGATATGATTCCTTGTTTAGGATGCCGCTCAGGTAGGTTCGGGCTCTCCCACGTCAGGTTCCGCGGAGGCAGATGTTAGGTTGTGGATCGCTCGAAGGGGCCGAGCTACGGAAGCCCGGAGGAAGCCGAGCCACGGAGGCCCGGAGGGGACCGAGCTACGGAAGCCCGGAGGAGGCCGAGCCACGGAAGCCCGGAAGGGGCCGAGCTACGGAAGCCCGGAGGAAGCCGAGCCACGGAGGCCCGGAGGGGACCGAGCTACGGAAGCCCGGAGGAGGCCGAGCCACGGAGGCTCGGAGGAGGCCGAGCTACGGAAGCCCGAAAGGGGCCGAGCTACGGAAGCCCGAAGGAGGCCGAGCCACGGAGGCCCGGAGGGGACCGAGCTACGGAAGCCCGGAGGAAGCCGAGCCACGGAGGCCCGGAGGGGACCGAGCTACGGAAGCCCGGAGGAAGCCGAGCCACGGAGGCCCGGAGGAGGCCGAGCTACGGAAGCCCAAAAGGGCAAAGGGAGGAGGTTAGCCTTAGCCGCCTCGCACGGACATTAATGTAATGATGATTTTACCCCCCAACACATGCCCTCCACTCCCTAGTTCGAAGCGTAGGTTCGGGCATAGGGAGTACGAGTTCGAATGGCGCGCCTTGGATGGGACGTCTTGGTTTAACTGGCTTGCGCAATGATGCCTTAATTAATGCGACAGGGTCATCTCAGCCTTCGGGGCTAAGGCTCCTCCGCGAGCGGCGGTTAGGATTGCGCCACGCTTCGAATCCCGATCGATCGGGTGGTTGTCGAGGCGATTTCGGACGCCTGGGACAAGACGCCCTGCCTCTTCAGGGCGGCTTCCTTGGTGGAGAAGCGAAGTGACGGCCGCATGGTGTATATATATACATATATTGTGCATGTGCGCTTGGCGTCTTCTCGTTTTGTTTTCAAAAACGGGTTCTGGTCTTTTATCTTCTTCGATGCTCATTGCTTTCGTTGGGTACCTCTTTCAATGGCGATGAGCCCAGACGATGTGGCCTCTGAGATCGTTGCTGAGGACTTGGGGAGGATTCACCAACGGTATGGCTTGCCCTTGGACATCGTCTTACGGGTGCCGGAACCCAAAGATAGGGTTACCCAAGATTTAGAGTCCGGGGTCTTCATCTATGAAGACAGTTTGAAGGCGGGTCTTCATTTTCCTCTCTATCCCCTGGTGAAGGAGATCATGACCCACTACAACATCAGCCCGTCAATGGTGGCTCCGAACAGTTGGCGGAATGTCATCGGGTTCATCTCGATGTGTCACCAGATTCGGATCGTTGCCACCCTTCCCCTTTTTCGCGCTTGCTACCACCTGATTCCCAGGAGAAGATCGGAGTGGCCGTACATCGGGCCCCGGAAGTCCTTCAACGTAATCGCGGATAAGCCCTCTTCCATCAAGGGGTGGAAGAGTCGGTTTGTCATCGCGGAGGGGAACATCGGCTCCGACTTCCCTCGGAGATGGGGGGAAGTTGTAAGGGATGCAGAGATGCATCCGGCCTTGTCGGTGCAGGAAGAGGAGGACTTGGACGTCCTCCGCAATGGGCAGGTGTTTTCGGCTAATGACCTGCTATCGGAGGGGGCCCTTTTCGCAGCCGGGCTCAGCCCCTCGGACCTGCAAGGTGGGTTTCCTTCGTGCCATGTATCTTTTTCGATTAGTGTGCTTGATTCTGAGTATGTATGCTTTGATGTGGCAGCCGCAAGGTCGGCATTGTCGAGCCTCTCCAAGAGGAAGAGAGGGAAGCGTCCCGAGGAAGGTAGCGGCGCGGACAGCGGCCGGCCCGCAAAAAGGGCTCATGTTTCCGCGAGGAGTCCGCCGGATGCCGGGGCAGTTATGGCAGAAGCGCCGGGGGCGAAGGACAGCCCGGGGAGGGCGGTTATGGCCTCCGACCCTCTCGTGTTGGAGATATCGGACAGCTCAGATGAGGCTCCGATGGCTCATCCGACCGCATCCCCCCTGAAAGAGGAAACGGCGGCAGATTTAGAAGAGGGGACCGTTGCTAAGGAGGTTGCCGTCCTCGTAGGATCGCCGCCGGCTCCTGCAGGAGAGGAAGAAGTAGCGGCCGCAGCCGGGGAGGTTCAGGGGGAACTTTCTTTCGGCCTCTCCGCAGGGGAACACGGTAGCAGTGAGGCAGGTCAGACTGAGGCTTCGGGGGAGCCTGCGGAGGAGACGCAAGTGGTGGAACAGGCCGGGATCTCGGAGGGTCTGGCGGTGGAGACACAAATGGTGGTCATCAAGGAAGGGGCATCGAAGGAGGGGACGCAGCAAGGCGGGAGCCCCGTATTGGGAGCTTCTTCGAGAAAAGTTTTGGGGAGGCTGGCGCTTGGGCTGGCTGAAATATCTGAAGGAACCCAAGCCAGGGCCTTGACGGAGGAGGCTGGGAAATTGAAGGCCTCTCAGGCGGAGGCCGCCCAGGCTGTTCCTTCAGGGGGGGTTGGCTCATTCGGCAGCTCGGACGCTAGTATCGAGGAGGCATTCTCTGCCATGATAAGGTTGGCCTTGTATCCGGGTGCGGATCCCTCGGCGGACAAGTTCGCCGACCTGGGGTTGGTCGATGCTGCATTCGGGCAGCAAGGTATGGCAGAAAGTATCCACCTTCTTCCTGATATTGACAACACAACCTTGATGAGGATGACCCGGGCTTATGCCTCGCGGGTGAGTTACTCTTCTTGTATGATAGATGTTTCTCGATCGACCCCACCGTGGGCTCTTATTCAATTTTGCCTTTGCAGAGTGTTTTGCTTTCTCGGGCGATTTGCTGGCGTTTGAGTTTGGCGACGGGGGCCAGTGTCCAGGCCCGGAGGGAGAATGTCGAGCTCCAGTCGCGGCTGAAGGTGTCTGAGCAGTTCGAAGAGCTCATGGACACGATGGATAGGAACTTGAAGGGGGAAAGGGCGGCACATCAGGCCGCCATGGACGAGGTGTCCAAGCATAAGCGCAGGGTGGAGGAGTTAGAGGAACTCCTGGCGAAGAACGACAATGCGTGCTTGGAGTTGGCCAGAATTGAGTCAAAACACTCCGCGGAGGTGGCGGCGATGCGGCGGGAACACGGCGAGAGTATGAGCCGGCTGGGAAGAGAGGCCGACGATGAAAGAAGACGTTTGGGAAGGATGCTCGGCGAAATGGAGGAGCGACTGAAGCGCCGCGATAGCGAGATTGCCCATTTAAAAGAGGGCGCTAAGTGGGACCAGGGAACCATAGCTCGGGTGAGCGACGAGTTATCCCAAGCCCGGAGGGATATCGAGGCCAGACAGTTGAAGATTAGCCCTCTGCAGGAGAGGGTCGAGCTGGTACGGGCTGACAGGTCGAGAGCCAGGAGCGAGGCAGAAGAGATGGCCAAAAGGTTGGCCGAGCGAGAGGGGGAGGTACGCTCTTATTTTTTCCCCTTTTTGTTTTTACTACTGGGTTCTCGTAGTGCCGATTTGATTTTGGATTTTTCGGATGGCGAAGATGGAGTCGGAGGTTCGGGCTCTTCAAGGTGAGCTCGTGTCCGCTCGCAGTAGGAGTTCGGAGCTCGAGGCGCGGGTTAGCGAGCTCGAGGAGCAAAACGTCGTCCTGAAGGCCCAGGTGATCGAGGCTGAGATGCAGACAGTGGAGGCCAAGACGCAGCATGCCATACTCAGAGGGAGGCAAGACGCTATCAGCGTGGACGCCTTCCTTCATGGGAAGGAGGAGTGCAAACAGCAAATTCTTAACGAGCACCCGGAATGGGACCTTTCCTTCCTGAGTGCTGGAGATTCCGAAGACGGCGAGTCCGAAGAAGAAGACGAAGATGAATATGTCGATGTTTCTGACGCCGAGCCTGGCGGCGCCCCTGGTCCCAGCGAAGCCGTAGCCTCCGAGGGATGGTCGCAAACTGTCATAGAGGGGGCGAAAATATCAGAGAAGGGCGAATCTAGCCATGCTCCTGCAGATGTGACTGAGGGTATTCCCAAAGCCGGTGGGGCTCCTGGCTCTTAGGAGCCGCTCTTGTATCTTGCCCTTTTAGACATTTGTTTGACATTTCGTATCAAAGGAATTTCCTGTTTTTATCTGAGTGTTGTTCCTGCGTGACTTCGCTGTTGCTTAGCCTTGCCTCAATGATGAGCGGCCCATGGCTCGCTGATACCCTTGGGCCACCTTTAATTCGAGACCAGGAAAGTGTATTGGCTCGGGCTGATAGGCAGAGTAGGTCGGTTTTGACCAACAGATAAAAATAGGTCGGTTTAGACCGACGAACAAAGTGGGTCGGCTAGGGCCGACAGGCGGAATAGGTCGGCAGGGGCCGACAGACAAAATGGGTCGACTGAGGCCGACGGACAAAATGGGTCGGCTGGGGCCGACAGACAAAATGGGTCGGCTGGGGATGACGGATAAAATGGGTCGGCTAGGGCCGACGGATAAAATAGGTCGGCTGGGGCCGACAGATAAAATGGGTCGACTGGGGCCGACAGACAAAATGGGTCGGCTGGGGTCGACAGACAAAATGGGTCGGCGCGCTTCCTGCCATCCTGCCAGCGCCCTGCTGTCTCGCAGGCTATTCGATTTTTACTTTACTAGAAACGGTGATACGACACAGTGGGGGGCATAAAGCTGCATCAGAGCTTTCCGGAAGGTGCTCTTTTCCCACGCAGGCTACCTCGTCGCGACGCGCATGCAACCGTCCACTATTGGACAGTACCTTTTCAAAGGACGATTTTCTGAGCCCGTCGGTTTTCGAAGCGTCAGCGGACGATTTCCTGCATTTAATGACCGTGATTCGGGATCAGGAGGGACCTTCGTATACGTCCTGGTTTAGGCGGTGGGTTTGGCACGCAGTGGGGAGCCAATCTTGAGAGACCACGTGGAGGTACTGCTTGGAAGTTTAAATCTCGGGACGCGCAGTCTGGGTAGCTTTTCCTGGTCCATTTCCGCCTATAAAAAGGAAAAAAGGGGGTCTCATCTGGTTATCCCCAAAGCTTCTTTCTCGTTAGAGCTCCCATCATGCTCATTTCTCTGTTGTTGCAAATGAGAGGATCAGGCCTAGGCTCCTTGCCGCCGAATAGCTGGGGCGACCGGGGAGCAGCTGGAGGACGGCTCGTCCTTAGGGGATGAGTCCCGGAGATCACATGGAGAGCGCACATGGGGGGCGCAGAGATCACACGGGGAGCGCACACATAACTCTTCCCGTGTGACCTTTGCGGCCGGTTACGGGGGGCTTATGGTAGGAAGTGCATCGACACCCCCGTAGCACGCACAGACTCTCCCTTTTTCGCTGGCTTGGGTTCCCGTCCCTTCTCTGAGGGGAATCCTTGCCACGGGAGGGAAAATATGGGAGCAACCGGGGTCGAATGGTCCTCGGTTCCCTTGGCTGGGCGACGACCCGCGATCCAGCACCCCCTCCTAGGGGAGCAGGCCGGATCGTCCGGATCCTCAGAATCAGCATCCGCGGGCCATGCCTCCTTTTGGATCTTTTAATTCATCCACCCCGGCGGACTTATTTCGTGGTTTGCCTGATTTGTCGATCCGGCCATCGGAATATCGCAGTCGCCCAGGTCTGCTTTGGAGCAGTTGCTCGGGTTTGAATTTGTCTTTATTTTATGCATTTCAATGCTCTTGTAACGCCTGTGAGGCATTTGTAATTGATCATGATCGGCAATAAAGAGAATTTGGTTCTGTTTTTCAATCCTCATCTTTTCTATGCCGAGCTTGCTATTATTATTGCTTGTGGGGTGCCGAAAGCGTTCCGTTCGTCCTTAGACGAGGATCCCGCGCCACCCGAACTAATCGAGGTTTGTATTCGGCGATTCGTAGATCATTCGGGGAAACACGCCCCTTACTCTGGTCGAAAACTTGGTGTTTTTGCGCTTCGCTTTTCCTAGAGCCTGATTTATCGTAGGTCGGTCTTGGCCGAAGCTCAGGGAATCCGCACCCCTTCTCGTCATGGTTCAAGGGACCGGTCACTCGGGATAGTCGAGTTTCGGGGAACATTTTGTTTGGCCCTGCCAAGGTTCGAAGAATTTTTAGCTCGGCCCTGCCGAGGTTCGGAGGACATTTTACTTGGCCCTGCCAAGGTTCAGAGAATTGGTAGCTCGGCCCTGCCGAGATTTGGAGAATTGGTAGCTCGGAGGGGGTGATTCAGCCGCCGTTGCAGGCCACAGCGTTAGGTCCACGTGGCGCTTGATAAAGGGGGCGCCGGAATGGGCGGCGTGTTGTCACGCTTTTATTGGCGATGCTGCTTTTTTCGAGGGGCAAGTTATCGGCTGAGCGGTGGACTTCCACGTTTTCCGAGAAAAAGGGGGTGGTATTAAGCGGTTCGGGGAAGCGCCGAATGTATTTAATGCGAGGGGTGATAGATTGGAAAGTGTTCTCCTGAGGAACCTCTGAACAATCTGCTCGCGCTTATCGATCTTACTCGGGATAGGGCGCGACTCTTCGGATTCCTTACGCATTAGAATGGTGACACGTGGCAAAATCTCGTCGGTCGGCGTTTGCGGCGCGGCCGATCGGGATACCTGCCTGGCGGGTATAAATATGACCGAGGGGATTGGTTTCGGCCATCCCTCGGTCTGAGCTCCGATAAGGAATGGCCTCTCCAGCGCGATCGTCAAGTGACTCGCATTCCTCTCTTAGCAGCCTGCCGCACTCGGGGGGAGGCGCACCTCCATAACTGTCGACGGGCTGAGCCTCGCTTCGGGCTTCGCGAGCAATGAGCAGCTTGCGAGGACTGCCGAAGAATTCTTGGACGTTTCTGTCAGGGAGGCGGAAGCCTCACGCCGGGTGATAGACCGGCAAGGGAGGAGATAGCATTGCTGCGTCAGCAGGTGGCTGACCTGGCGGGATGCCTGGAGGAGTTACTGACCTCTGGGGGTGACTGACTCCAGGGCCTCTGCCCGTTCTTGTTTTTGCTTTTTGCAGTCTCTTTGTAGCTCTCTCTATGAATGAAAGTTGGGTCCCACTTTTTTGATGTCCCTCTCCTTAAGAGTTTATGGCCTTCTCTCGTGTAATGAATCAGGGGGTTGGTGCGCCTCTGTCGTTTTTTGCATGCTGATGTAGGCTCTTTGAACGACGGGCTATGGGGGCGCTACCCAAAAGATTTTCGGCGGCAGAGAGGGAAATCGCCTAACTCTGCCTGGGGCCTTTGGCCGACTACGTGGGGCTCGATGGCCTCGAGAGTGGGTTTGCCAATGGCGGCTTCTTCTCGTGCGTCGACGATTTTTTACTCAACGCGCTCGTTTTTAAACCTGGCGAAGTCCTTCGGGGACTATTTGGGGGCCATTCGGCTTTGGTCGAGGCTCATAGGTTTAGACTTTTTTGCTGGGGTTTTAGCCCGAATGATTTTTACCTGGCCTTGCCATGGCTCGGTGAATTCATCGCTCGGCCCTGCCGAGGTTCGAAGAAATATTTTACTTGGCCCTGCCAAGGTTCGGAGATTTGTTGCTCGGCCTTGCCGAGGTTCGGAGAAACATTTTACTTGGCCCTGACAAGGTTCGGAGACTTGTTGCTCAGCCCTGCCGAGGTTCGGAGAAATATTTTACTTGGCCCTGCCAAGGTTCGGAGATTTGTTGCTCGGCCCTGCCGAGGTTCGGAGAATATTTTACTTGGCCCTGCCAAGGTTCGGAGACTTGTTGCTCGGCCCTGCCGAAGTTTGGGGAAATATTTTACTTGGCCCTGCCAAGGTTCGGAGACTTGTTGCTCGGCCCTGCCGAGGTTCGGAGAAATATTTTACTTGGCCCTGCCAAGGTTCGGAGACTTGTTGCTCGGCCCTACCGAGGTTCGGAGAAATATTTTACTTGGCCCTGCCAAGGTTCGGAGACTTGTTGCTCGGCCCTGCCGAGGTTTGGAGAAATATTTTACTTGGCCTGCCAAGGTTCGGAGACTTGTTACTCGGTCCTACCGAGGTTCGGAGAAATATTTTACTTGGCCCTGCCAAAGTTCGGAGACTTGTTGCTCGGCCCTGCCGAGGTTCGGAGAAATATTTTACCTGGCCCTGCCAAGGTTCGGAGATTTGTTGCTCGGCCCTGCCGAGGTTCGGAGAAATATTTTACTTGGCCCTGCCAAGGTTCGGAGACTTGTTGCTCGGCCCTGCCGAGGTTCGGAGAAATATTTTACTTGGCCCTGCCAAGGTTCGGAGACTTGTTGCTCGGCCCTGCCGAGGTTCGGAGAAATATTTTACTTGGCCCTGCCAAGGTTCGGAGAAATATTTTACTTGGCCCTGCCAAGGTTCGGAGATTTGTTGCTCGGCCCTGCCGAGGTTCGGAGACTTGTTGCTCGGCCCTGCCGAGGTTCGGAGAAATATTTTACTTGGCCCTGCCAAGGTTCGGAGATTGTTGCTCGGCCCTGCCGAGGTTCGGAGACCTGTTGCTCGGCCCTGCCGAGGTTCGGAGAAATTTTTACTTGGCCCTGCCAAGGTTCGGAGACTTGTTGCTCGGCCCTGCCGAGGTTCGGAGAAATATTTTACTTGGCCCTGCCAAGGTTCGGAGAAATATTTTACTTGGCCCTGCCAAGGTTCAGAGATTTGTTGCTCGGCCCTGCCGAGGTTCGGAGACTTGTTGCTCGGCCCTGCCGAGGTTCGGAGAAATATTTTACTTGGCCCTGCCAAGGTTCGGAGACTTGTTGCTCGGCCCTACCGAGGTTCGGAGAATATTTTACTTGGCCCTGCCAAGGTTCGGAGATTTGTTGCTCGGCCCTGCCGAGGTTCGGAGAAATATTTTACTTAGCCCTGCCAAGGTTCGGAGAAATGTTGCTCGGCCCTGCCGAGGTTCGGAGAAATATTTTACTTGGCCCTGCCAAGGTTCGGAGATTTGTTGCTCGGCCCTGCCGAGGTTCGGAGAAATATTTTACTTGGCCCTGCCAAGGTTCGGAGACTTGTTGCTCGGCCCTGCCGAGGTTCGGAGAAATATTTTACTTGGCCCTGCCAAGGTTCGGAGACTTGTTGCTTGGCCCTGCCGAGGTTCGGAGAAATGTTTTACTTGGCCCTGCCAAGGTTCGGAGACTTTTTGCTCGGCCCTGCCGAGGTTCGGAGAAATATTTTACTTGGCCCTGCCAAGGTTCGGAGATTTATTTTACTTGTCCCTGCCAAGGTTCGAAGACTTGTTGCTCGGCCCTGCCGAGGTTCGGAGAAATATTTTACTTGGCCCTGCCAAGGTTCGGAGATTTGTTGCTCGGCCCTGCTGAGGTTCGGAGAAATATTTTACTTGGCCCTGCCAAGGTTCGAAGATTTGTTGCTCTACCCTGCCGAGGTTTGGAGAAATATTTTACTTGGCCCTGCCAAGGTTCGGAGACTTGTTGCTCGGCCTGCCGAGGTTCGGAGAAATATTTTACTTGGACCTGCCAAGGTTCGGAGACTTGTTGCTCGGCCCTGCCGAGGTTCAGAGAAATGTTTTACTTGCCCTGCCAAGGTTCGGAGACTTGTTGCTCGGCCCTGCCGAGGTTTGGAGAAATATTTTACTTGGCCCTGCCAAGGTTCGGAGATTTGTTGCTCGGCCCTGCCGAGGTTCAGAGAAATATTTTACTTGGCCCTGCCAAGGTTCGGAGATTTGTTGCTCGGCCCTGCCGAGGTTCGGAGAAATATTTTACTTGGCCCTGCCAAGGTTCGGAGATTGTTGCTCGGCCCTGCCGAGGTTCGGAGAAATATTTTACTTGGCCCTGCCAAGGTTCGGAGACCTGTTGCTCGGCCCTGCCGAGGTTCGGAGAAATGTTTTACTTGGCCCTGCCAAGGTTCAGACTTGTTGCTCGGCCCTGCCAAGGTTTGGAGAAATATTTTACTTGGCCCTACCAAGGTTCGGAGATTTGTGCTCGGCCCTGCCGAGGTTCGGAGAAATATTTTACTTGGCCCTGCCAAGGTTCGGAGATTCCTGTTCAAACAGACAGCTCGGTTGTGCCGAGGATTGGTAAGCAGTATCTGTCTCTTTTTGCAATTTATGCCATGTAGTGCATAATGACTCTCGCAACAAGTTTTGAGAAAACAGCTAAGCAGGAATATGCAATGAGGTATATGGGGATTGTTTGGAGAGGACATACCCTATTGATAATATTTACGAAGGTTGTTCGCGTTCCAAGTTCGGGGAATGGACTTCCCATCCAAATCCTGCAGCTTATAGGTTCCTGGTCCAATAATCTCTGTTATTTGATATGGGCCCTCCCAGTTTGGCGCCAGTTTGCCTTGCTCCAGCGGTTTGGATACAGAGGCTTTCTGGAGGACAAGGTCGCCGGGTAGGAAGGCTTTCCCTTTGATCCGGGAGGCATGGTACCGAGCCACCCTCTGTTGATAAGCAGCTGTCCTGTTCGGGCCTTTTCTCTGACCTCCTCTATCAGGTCGAGGTTGGTGCGGAGTTGTTCGTTGCTTGCTTCCTCTGAGTAGCTCTCCACCCGCAATGATGGGAGGCCTATTTCACAGGGATGACAGCCTCTGTGCCAAAAGCCATTCGGAATGGAGTCTCGCCGGTCAGGATTCTCGGGTTAGTTCGGTAGGCCCACAAGACATGATGTAGCTTGCCTGCCCATCTGCCTCGGGCTCTGGACAGGCGAGCTTTAATTCCCTGGAGGAGGGTCCTGTTGGTTACCTCGGCCGCTCCGTTGGCTTGTGGGTGCCCGACCGAGGTAAGGTGGTGGCGGATTCCATGCTCCTCGCAGAACTGACGAAATTTGGAGTTGTCAAACTGCTTGCCATTATCGGTGATTATAGTGTGGAGTAGGCCGAATCGGCAGATGACGGATCTCCACACAAAGTCTCGGCCCGTACCTCGGTGATCTGCGCGACTGCTTCCGCTTCGACCCACTTGGTGAAGTAGTCAATGGCGACAAATAAGAACTTCCGCTGTCCCATCGCAAGCGGGAATGGACCAAGGATGTCCATCCCCCACTTGGCAAAGGGCCAAGCGGAGGATATAGAGACTAGCTCGGCGGAATGGAGTCTTTGGATGTTTGCGTGTCTCTGGCAGGAGTCACAGGCTCGGACTAAATCATCGCGTCTCTTTGCATGGTCGGCCAGTAGTAGCCCTGTCGTAGTACCTTGTGACATAGGGATCGGCTTCCCAGATGGTTGCCGCAAATCCCCATGCACCTCACGCAGAGCATAATCCGCTTCAGATGGGCGAAGGCATCTAAGGAGCGGCATGGAGAAAGACCGCTTGTAAAGTTGGTTGTCAATCACCACATAATGGGTGGCCTGCAGCCTTAGCTTCCTAGCCTCTCTTCGGTCGGGCGGAAGCGACCCTTCTTTGAGGTATCTGAGGATAGGGTCGAACTAGGATGGTTCGGCTTCGACTTGCATCACTCGGTCGGCTTCCATGATGCTCGGCTTTTCCAGGGTCTCCAGGTGGAATTTTTGTTCGGCATCCATTGATTCCGTGGTTGCCAGTCGGGAGAGTAGGTCGGCACGGGCATTTTTGGATCTGGGGATCTGAATAATTTCAAATTCAGAAAATGAGGAAGCAAGTTACGCACCTCCTGGAGATACCGAATCATATTTGGCTCCCGAGCTTCAAACTCTCCCCGAACATGGCCGGCCACCAACTGAGAGTCGGTGAAGGCGCTGAGCTTTTCCACCTTAAGGTTGCGAGCGATCCTGAAACCGGCCAACAGGGCTTCATACTCGGCCTCGTTGTTGGAAGCCGGGAAGGAGAATCGGACGCCATACTCAAAGGCCATCCCCTCAGGACTGGTGAGAACTAGACCTGCGCCGGAGTATGTGCATTGGACGACCCATCAACGTGGAGGAGCCACCGGGCTCCAGACTTTGGCTCTTCCAGAGAGTCTAGGGTGGAACCGTCCTCCGGGATGGTGCACTCGAGGAGGAAGTCGGCTAGCACTTGAGCTTTGATGGCTGGGCGAGGCTGGAAGTGTATGTCATGCTCGCTTAATTCGACGGCCCATTTGGCCATCCTTCCCGACATCTCCGGACGATGGATCATCGCCCTGATAGGTTGGTCAGTCAGGACTGTCACGGAATGTGCTTGGAAATACGGTCGCAGCTTTCGGACTGACGTGACTAAGGCCAACACCATTTTTTCAATCCTGCTGTACCTCGTCTCTGCATCACGGAGCAGCCTGCTCACATAGTAGATCGGTCTCTTGCCTTCTTCTTTGACTAGCACCGAACAAACCGCGCTCTCCGAAACAGCCAGGTACAAGAATAGGGTCTCTCCTGGGGTTGGACTACTGAGAAGCGGAGGCGAGCCGAGGTACTTCTTGAGCTCTTGAAATGATTTCTGGCACTCGGGAGTCCACTGGAAGTTTTTGGCCGATCGGAGAGTTTTGAAGAAGGGGAGGCATCTCTCGGCCGACCGCGCCACAAAGCGGTTAAGGGCCGCTATCCTCCCGGTTAGGCGCTGGACCTCTTTAATGATGCTGGGGGCGTCATTTGTTGGAGGGCCTGAATCTTCTGGGGGTTAGCTTCGATACCTCGCTGGGAGACCATGAAGCCGAGGAACTTTCCCGAGTTGACGCCGAAGGCGCATTTGGTTGGGTTGAGTTTCATCCCATATTTGCGCAACGTTGCAAAGCTCTCCGAGAGATCCTCGACATGCTGTGACGCCTCCTTGCTCTTGACCAGCATGTCGTCCATATACCTCCATGTTCCGGCCGATTTGCTCCTTGAACACCTTGTTGACCAGCCGCTGGTAGGTCGCTCCTGCATTTTTAGACCGAAAGGCATAACTCGGTAACAGTAGGTACCTCGGTCGGTTATGAAGGTGGTCTTTTCTTCATCTTCAGGGGCCATTCGGATCTGATTATAGCCGGAATAGGCGTCCATGAATGATAGCATTTGGTGGCCTGAGGTGGCGTCCACGAGCTGATCGATCCGAGGGAGGGGGAAGCTGTCCTTGGGCAGGCCTTGTTGAGGTCGGTGAAGTCGATGCAGATCCTCCACTTGCCGTTTGACTTTTTCACCATGACGACATTTGATAGCCAATTCGGGTAATTCACTTCCCGAACGAAGTTGGCCTTTATGAGTTGTCGACCTCTTCTTCAATGGCTTTTTGTCGCTCTGGGGCGAAGCTTCTTTTCTTCTGCTTGACAGGCCTGTGC
>UESW01004134.1:973873-1054236 GCA_900491605.1 Calamus simplicifolius | reverse complement strand
GACGAGGACCTCGGGGTTAATCCCTGGCATGTCGGAGGCGGTCCAGGCGAAGATGTTCGCGTTGCTTTGGAGGAATCTGATCAGCTCGCGATGAGGCTCTCCTTTGAGTAACGACCCGATCCTTATGGTTCGGTCGGGCCGAGCTTCGTCCAATGGTACTTCCTCCAATTCTTCCGCCGGCTCTCCCCGCTGTTCGGCGAAGTCCTCACGAGCGTCTAGCCCGTCAACCTCGGGAATTCCGGACTGAAGGCTCGTGACAAAACATTGCCGAGCCATGGCCTGACTTCCCCGAACCACTCCAATTCATCGCTCGGTGGGGAACTTCATAGACAGATATGGGATGGAGACTACCGCCTTGAGAGACATTAAACCCGGCCTGCCGAATATGGCGTTATATGGGGACCTGAGGTCGGTTACCAAGAAATCTGCCTGAACAATGGCTACAAGGGGCCAGGTTCCCGCGCGGACCGTCAGGGTGACGATTCCTTCTGGGACGATGATGTCGCCGGTGAATCCCATCAGGGTGGAATCCATGGCTCGAAGGTTTTCCATGAGCAATTTCATCCTGGCAAACACACCGAGGTACAAAACGTTTACCGAACTTCCACTATCGACGAGGATCCGGCTTACATCATAATTGTTCAAGTTAAGGGATACAACAAGTGCGTCATCGTGGGGGAGCTGTATCCCAAGAAGATCATCATCAGAAAAGGAAAGTTCGCCCGTGCGTGCCTTCTTTGGCACCGGCGCATCACCGTTCCCCCTGGAGCTCGATCCGCCGGCCTCCTCAATCATGTTGATACGGCCAACCACAGGCGGATTTGGTGGGGGAGGAAGCTGTGGGAGCTCGGGTTGGCGATCGCCTCCTTGTTGCTGCGGCTCGGGTGCCCTCCTAAACTGATCTAGCCGTCCCCGCCGGATCAACCTCTCTATTTCATTCTTCAGCTGCCAGCATTCTTCAGTGTCATGACCATGTTCCCTATGGTAGCGGCAGTACTTGGCAGGATCTCTTCGGGTCGGGTTCCCTCGGAGAGGTACTGGTCGGGGAAGCTGGCGCTCTATCTCCATGAGGATTTGCGCTCGAGGCGCAGTCAACGGAGTGTAGCGATCGAATCGCCTGGGAGGACTCCTGGAGCGATTCCTTGGCGGCAGTGGAGGGACTCTTGGGCGGCGGGCGGACTTGGCCGACGGACAGGGCGGTGTCTGTCGGGAGCTTTGGGCTCCTGCTTCTTCCTTGCCTGCTCAGCGTGGGCGACTCTCTGCGACTCCTCGACCCTAGCGTACTTATCCGCAAGGGCCATCATATCAGAGAGACATGGGGGGTAGCTGACCTCCATAGCCAGATAGAAGTCGCTCTCCTTTGAAACTCCCCCTGCTAGGGCGGACATAGCCACCTCATGATTAAGGTGGTCCACCTCCAACATGGCCTTGTTGAAACGGCCAAGATAATTTCTCAAGGACTCCCCCTCTCTCTGCTTGACTTCGGAGAGGGAGTCGGATCTCCATCGGTGGCGGCGGCTGCTGATGAACTGGCCAATAAAAAGGTGGCTCAGCTCGTCGAATGAATCAATGGAACCCGGTTTCAAGGCGTTGAACCAGGTTTGGACGGATCCTCTGAGGGTGGATGGGAAGGCTCGGCAGAGGATCGCATTAGATGCTCCGTGAAACATCATTATTGACCGGAAGCTACTGAGATGGTCATCCGGATCAGTGGAGCCGTGATAGGGCTCGACGGTTGTCAGCTTAACGTGGGAGGGAATCACTTCCTCCATGATTCCCTTAGAGAAAGGGATGCCCTGCTCTGCCTTGGGCTGGGGCAGATGGGTCTACTTGGCGGCGTCCAGCTCCTGACGCATCTCTTGGATCTGATGGCGGATCTCCTCCTCACCGGCTAGAGGAGGGGCTGGGCGCGAGAACCGCAAGGATGGCGTCGAATCATGGTGAGATGTCGCCGGAGAGAGGGAGCGGGCTCGCCGAGATCTAGGAGGATCTCTATCGTAACCGGTTCGAGGGACCGGTTTGTCCCCCCTGGGGCGATGTGGGGGATCTGCTGATTCACGCGGATCAAAGGAGGAGGTTGCCGGCGAAGAAGAAGTCGCCGCTTCTTTCTGGGGATGCGAAGCAGGAGGAGCCGTAAGGCGCTCCTGTACCAGATGGGTAAGGGCCTGGACTTGCTGGACCAGTGTAGCGAACTGGTCCTGGGTCACCGGAATGGCAGGCGGCGACGGAGTCTCGATAGGTGGGGGTTGTGGCGCTGTGGCGCCAGTCGGATCAGGCCTCTGGGAGGCGACCTGATCTTGGGCATCGGAGGTTGCTCTCTTCCGGTTGGCCATCAGAGAGGTTCTCCGGATCGGGATCCTTGTCTCCTTTCTTCAAGTTTTAACGGGACTTGAGGCCCTTCCTCTAGCGCCAATCTGTTGCCGCTGAAATCCGTCCTCCGACTCGGGCGCGGTCAATCTCCAGGAAGAGGGGGGCGGACCTGCAAAAGAAGCCCACACGCGGAGGGACGCTGGGGGTGGTCCTCCGCGGAAGACCCTCCGCTCAAGTCAGTCGAGAAGAAATCGGCGATCAACCAGATAGTGAGGAGGTGGATCTCTCCGGGAGACCTCTCCGGGGGCGGCCAATCGGAGGCTCCAAAGGGCAGGAGCGCCGACGAGCTACCGGCGAGAGCAGGAGAGTGAGAGTGGGGGTGTAAGCGCGCAAGTGTGCGTAAAGAGTTGCGTACCTGAGGAAATCTGCCAATCTGATATTTATAGACTGTCACCTGGGGACTTGAGCATCTTCTGGAAGGTTCTGGGGTTGTTACGATACGGGGGTAGACAGAATCAGGCCGTTGTGGGGCCGTTAGAATCCACGCCTTGTTTGTTAAGGGATCAACGGCTGGGAGAGCTCCTTGATGTCTTGGGATCTGGGTGAGTAGACCTGGGGCGGTTATGATAGGTCTTAGGCCACGTCTCAACATGATTCCTTGCTTAAGGTGCTGCTCGGGTAAGCTTAAGCTCTCCCGCATCAGGTTCTGCGGAGGTAGACGTCAGGGCGTGGATCGCTAGGTAGAAGCGAGCTACGGAAGCCCGGAAGGGGCCGAGCTAGGGAAGCCCGAAAGAGGCCGAGCTAGGGAAGCCCGGAAGAGGCCGAGCTACGGAAGCCCGAAAGAGGCCGAGCTACGGAAGCCTAGAAGGGGCCGAGCTACGGAAGCCCGGAAGAGGCCAAGCTATGGAAGCCCGAAAGAGGCCGAGCTATGGAAGCCGAAAGAGGCCGAGCTACGGAAAGCCCGGAAGAAGGGCCGAGCTAGGGAAGCCCGGAAGAGGCCGAGCTAGGGAAGCCCGGAAGGGGCCGAGCTAGGGAAGCCCGGAAGAGGCCGAGCTACGGAAGCCCGGAAGGGGCCGAGCTAGGGAAGCCCGGAAGAGGCCGAGCTACGGAAGCCCGGAAGGGCCGAGCTAGAAGCCCGGAGGGAGACGGCGGGAGGAGGTCAGCCTTAGCCGCCTCGCACGGATATCAATGCAATGATGATTTTACCCCCCAACAGGGAGCATGGTCATGACACCGAAGAATGCTGGCAGCTGAAAAATGAAATAGAGAGGTTGATCCGGCGGGGATGGCTAGATCAGTTTAGGAGGGCACCCGAGCCACAGCAACAGGAGGCGATCGCCAGCCCGAGCTCCCACAGCTTCCTCCCCCACCAAATCGCCTATGGTTGGCCGTATCAACATGATTGAGGAGGCCGGCGGATCGAGCTCCAGGGGGAACGGTGATGCGCGGTGCCAAAGAAGGCACGCACGGGCGAACTTTCCTTTTCTGATGATGATCTTCTTGGGATACAGCTCCCCCACGATGACGCACTTGTTGTATCCCTTAACTTGAACAATTATGATGTAAGCCGATCCTCGTCGATAGTGGAAGTTCGGTAAACGTTTTGTACCTCGGTGTGTTTGCCAGGATGAAATTGCTCATGGAAAACCTTCGAGCCGTGGATTCCACCCTGATGGGATTCACCGGCGACGTCATCGTCCCAGAAGGAATCGTCACCCTGACGGTCCGCGCGGGAACCTGGCCCCTTGTAGCCATTGTTCAGGCAGATTTCTTGGTAACCGACCTCAGGTCCCCATATAACGCCATATTCGGCAGGCCGGGTTTAATGTCTCTCAAGGCGGTAGTCTCCATCCCACATCTGTCTATGAAGTTCCCCACCGAGCGAGGAATTGGAGTGGTTCGGGGAAGTCAGGCCATGGCTCGGCAATGTTTTGTCACGAGCCTTCAGTCCGGAATTCCCGAGGTTGACGGGCTAGACGCTCGTGAGGACTTCGCCGAACAGCGGGGAGAGCCGGCGGAAGAATTGGAGGAAGTACCATTGGACGAAGCTCGGCCCGACCGAACCATAAGGATCGGGTCGTTACTCAAAGGAGAGCCTCGTCACGAGCTGATCAGATTCCTCCAAAGCAATGCGACATCTTCGCCTGGACCGCCTCCGACATGCCAGGGATTAACCCCGAGGTCCTCGTCCATCGCCTCAATGTGGACGAGATGCACAGGCCTGTTAAGCAGAAGAAGAGAAGCTTCGCCCCAGAACGGCAAAAAGCCATTGAAGAGGAGGTCGACAAACTCATCAAAGCCAATTTTGTCCGAGAGGTGAATTACCCAAGTTGGTTGTCAAATGTCGTCATGGTGAAAAAGTCGAATGGCAAATGGAGGATCTGCATCGACTTCACCGACCTCAACAAGGCATGCCCAAAGGATAGCTTCCCCCTCCCTCGGATCGACCAGCTCGTGGACGCCACCTCAGGCCACCAAATGCTGTCATTCATGGATGCCTATTCGGGCTACAATCAGATCCGGATGGCCCCCGAAGATGAAGAAAAGACCGCCTTCATAACCGACCGAGGTACCTACTGTTACCGAGTTATGCCTTTCGGTCTTAAAAATGCAGGAGCGACCTACCAGCGGCTGGTCAACAAGGTGTTCAAGGAGCAAATCGGCCGGAACATGGAGGTGTACGTAGATGATATGCTGGTCAAAAGCAAGGAAGCGCTGCGGCATGTTGAGGACCTCGCGGAGAGCTTTGCCACGCTGCGCAAATATGGAATGAAGCTCAACCCAACCAAGTGTGCCTTCGGCGTCAATTCCGGGAAATTCCTCGGCTTCATGGTCTCCCAGCGGGGTATCGAGGCTAACCCTCAGAAGATTCAAGCTCTCCAATGAATGGCACCCCCAGCGTCTATTAAGGAGGTCCAGCGCTTAACCGGGAGGATAGCGGCCCTTAACCGCTTCGTGGCTCGGTCAGCCGAGAGATGCCTCCCCTTCTTCAAAACTCTCCGATCGGCCAAAAATTTTCGGTGGACTCCTGAGTGCCAGAAATCATTTCAAGATCTCAAGAAGTACCTCGGCTCGCCTCCGCTTCTCAGTAGTCCGATCCCGGGGGAGACTCTATTTCTGTACCTGGCCGTTTCAGAGGGCGCAGTTTGCTCGGTGCTAGTCAAAGAAGAAAGCAAAATCCAGAGGCCGATCTACTATGTGAGTAGGCTGCTCCGCGATGCGGAGACGAGGTACACCAGGATTGAGAAAATGGTGCTGGCTTTGATCACCTCAGTCCGGAAGCTACGGCCTTATTTTCAAGCACATTCAGTGACGGTCCTCACCGATCAACCCATCAAGGCGGTGGTCCACCGTCCAGAAACATCGGGGAGAATGACCAAATGGGCCGTCGAACTAAGCGAGCATGACATACATTTTCAACCTCGCCCGGCCATCAAAGCCCAAGTGCTGGCCGATTTCCTCCTCGAGTGTACCATCCCAGAAGACGGCTCTACCCCAGAAAATCCCGAAGGACCAAAGCCTGAAGCTCGGTGGCTCCTTCACGTCGATGGGTCGTCCAATGCCCATCACTCCGGTGCGGGTCTAGTCCTCACCAGCCCAGAGGGAATGATCTTCGAATATGGCGTCCGATTCTCCTTCCCGGCTTCCAACAACGAAGCCGAGTACGAGGCCCTGTTAGCTGGTCTCCGGATCGCCCGCAACCTGAAGGTGGAAAAGCTTAACGCCTTCACCGACTCTCAGCTGGTGGCCGGCCATGTGCGGGGAGAGTTTGAAGCCCGAGAACCCAACATGATCCGATATCTCCAAGAGGTGCGCGGCCTACTTCCCCACTTTGCCGAGTTTGAAATTATTCAAATTCCTAGATCGAAAACGCCCGTGCCGACCTACTCTCCCGATTGGCAACCGCGGAGACGATGGATGCTGAACAAAAATTCCATCTGGAGACTCTGGAAAAGCCGAGTATCATGGAAGCCGATCGGGTGATGCAAATCGAGGCCGAACCATCCTGGTTCGACCCTATCCTCAACTATCTCAAAGAAGGGTCGCTCCCATCCGACCGAAGAGAGGCCAGGAAATTGAAGCTGCAGGCGACCCACTATGTATTGATTGACAGCCAACTTTACAAGCGGTCTTTTTCTATGCCGCTGCTCAGATGCCTCCGCCCATCCGAGGCGAACTATGCTCTACGAGAGGTACATGAAGGGATTTGCGGCAACCATCTGGGAAGCCGGTCCCTATGCCACAAGGTGCTGCGGCAAGGCTATTACTGGCCGACCATGCAGAAAGACGCGGACGACCTAGTCCGAGCCTGTGACGCCTGCCAGAGACATTCAAGCATCCAGAGGCTCCCTTCCGCCGAGCTAGTTTCTATATCCTCCGCCTGGCCCTTTGCCAAGTGGGGGATGGACATCCTCGGCCCATTCCCGCTGGCGACGGGACAGCGAAATTCTTATTTGTCGCCATTGACTACTTCACCAAGTGGGTTGAAGCGGAAGCAGTTGCGCAAATCACCGAAGCACGGGCCAGAGACTTTGTATGGAGGTCCATCGTCTGCCGGTTCGGCCTCCCCCACACCATAATCACCGATAACGGTAAGCAGTTCGACAACTCCAAGTTCCGCCAATTCTGCGAGGAACACGGAATCCGTCACCACCTTACTTCGGTCGGGCACCCACAAGCCAACGGAGCGGCCGAAGTGACCAACAGGACTCTCCTCCAAGGAATCAAAGCTCGCCTCTCCAGAGCCCAAGGCAGGTGGGCGGATGAGCTACACCATGTCTTATGGGCCTATCGCACCACCCCGAGAATTCCGACGGGCGAGACTCCATTTCGAATGGCTTTTGGCACGGAGGCCGTCATCCCTGTGGAAATAGGCCTCCCATCTTTGCGGGTGGAGAGTTATTCAGAGGAAGCCAGCAACGAGCAACTCCGCACCAACCTCGACCTGGTAGAGGAGGTCAGAGAGAAGGCCCGAATCAGGACGGCTGCCTATCAACAGAGGGTGGCTCGGTACCATGCCTCCAGGGTCAAGGGGAAAACCTTCCTACCCGGCGACCTCGTCCTCCGAAAAGCTTCTGTATCCAAACCGCTGGAGCAAGGAAAGCTGGCGCCGAACTGGGAGGGTCCGTACCAAATCACGGAGATCATTGGGCCGGGAACCTACAAGCTGCAGGATCTCGATGGGAAATCCGTCCCCCGAACGTGGAACTCGGACAACCTCCGCAAATACTATCAATAGGGTATGTCCTTTATGCTTCGCCAGTTATCTATTTTTCCGCAACTTGCTGTGTGAATCGATTATGCACCATATTGCCATAAATTGTAAAAGGAAATAGATACTGCTTACCAATCCTCGGTACAACCGAGTTATCTGCCTGGACAGAAAATCTCCGAACCTTGGCAGGGCCAAGTAAAACAAAGTCTCCGAACTTCGGCTGGGCCGAGCAACAAATCTCCGAACCTTGGCAGGGCCAAGTAAAACAAAATCTCCGAACCTTGGCAGGGCCAAGTAAAACAAAGTCTCCGAACCTTGGCTGGGCCGAGCAACAAA
The DNA here is from genome assembly GCA_900491605.1 of Calamus simplicifolius. Classification (NCBI taxonomy): domain Eukaryota; kingdom Viridiplantae; phylum Streptophyta; class Magnoliopsida; order Arecales; family Arecaceae; genus Calamus; species Calamus simplicifolius. The sequence continues at coordinate 1,046,375 of UESW01004134.1, read as the reverse complement.
TCTCCGAACCTTGGCAGGGCCAAGTAAAACAAAATCTCGAACCTTGGCAGGGCCAAGTAAAACAAAGTCTCCGAACCTCGGCTGGGCCGAGCAACAAATCTCCGAACCTTGGCAGGGCCAAGTAAAACAAAATCTCCGAACCTTGGCAGGGCCAAGTAAAACAAAGTCTCCGAACCTCGGCTGGGCCGAGCAACAAATCTCCAAACCTTGGCAGGGCCAAGTAAAACAAAATCTCCGAACCTTGGCAGGGCCAAGTAAAACAAAGTCTCCGAACCTCGGCTGGGCCGAGCAACAAATCTCCGAACCTTGGCAGGGCCAAGTAAAACAAATCTCCGAACCTTGGCAGGGCCAAGTAATACAAAATATCCGAACCTTGGCAGGGCCAAGTAAAACAAAGTCTTCGAACCTCGGCTGGGCCGAGCAACAAATCTCCGAACCTTGGCAGGGCCAAGTAAAACAAAATCTCCGAACCTCGGCTGGGCCGAGCAACAAATCTCCGAACCTTGGCAGGGCCAAGTAAAACAAAATCTCCGAACCTTGGCAGGGCCAAGTAAAACAAAGTCTCCGAACCTCGGCTGGGCCGAGCAACAAATCTCCGAACCTTGGCAGGGCCAAGTAAAACAAAATCTCCGAACCTTGGCAGGGCCAAGTAAAACAAAGTCTCCGAACCTCGGCTGGGCCGAGCAACAAATCTCCGAACCTTGGCAGGGCCAAGTAAAACAAATCTCCGAACCTTGGCAGGGCCAAGTAAAACAAAGTCTCCGAACCTCGGCTGGGCCGAGCAACAAATCTCCGAACCTTGGCAGGGCCAAGTAAAACAAAATCTCCGAACCTTGGCAGGGCCAAGTAAAACAAAGTCTCCGAACCTCGGCTGGGCCGAGCAACAAATCTCCGAACCTTGGCAGGGCCAAGTAAAACAAAATCTCCAAACCTTGGCAGGGCCAAGTAAAACAAAGTCTCCGAACCTCGGCTGGGCCGAGCAACAAATCTCCGAACCTTGGCAGGGCCAAGTAAAACAAATCTCCGAACCTTGGCAGGGCCAAGTAAAACAAAATCTCCGAACCTTGGCAGGGCCAAGTAAAACAAAGTCTCCGAACCTCGGCTGGGCCGAGCAACAAATCTCCGAACCTTGGCAGGGCCAAGTAAAACAAAGTCTCCGAACCTCGGCTGGGCCGAGCAACAAATCTCCGAACCTTGGCAGGGCCAAGTAAAACAAAATCTCCGAACCTTGGCAGGGCCAAGTAAAACAAAATCTCTGAACCTTGGCAGGGCCAAGTAAAACAAAGTCTCCGAACCTCGGCTGGGCCGAGCAACAAATCTCCGAACCTTGGCAGGGCCAAGTAAAACAAAATCTCCGAACCTTGGCAGGGCCAAGTAAAACAAAATCTCCGAACCTTGGCAGGGCCAAGTAAAAAAAATCTCCGAACCTCGGCGGGGCCGAGCGATGAATCCCCCGAGCAATGACAAGGCAAGGTAAAAATCATTCGGGCTAAGACCCCAGCAAAAAAGTCTAAACCTACAAAGCCTCGACCAAAGCCGAACGGCCCCCAAATAGTCCCCGAAGGACTTCACCAGGTTTAAAAACGAGCGCATTGGGTAAAAAACCGTCGGCGCGCAAGAAGAAGCCACCATTGGCAAAACCACTCTCGAGGCCATCGGGCCCCACGTGGTCGGCCAAAGGCCCAAGCAGAGTTAGACGATTTCCCCCTTTGCCACGGAAATATTTCGGGTAACACCCCTATAACTCGTCGTTCAAAGAACCTACATCAGCGCGCAAAAAACGACGGGGCCACGCCAACCCCCTGATTCATTACACGAGTGAGGGCCATAAACTCTTAAAGGAAAGGGACTTCACAGATAAACAAGGTCCATCTTTCATTCATAAAAGGAGGAGGACTACAAAGAGACTGCAAAAAAGCAAAAACAAGAACGGGCAGAGGCCCTGGAGTTAGTCGCCCCAAGAGGCCAGTAACTCCTCCAGGCGTACTGTCAGGTCAGCCACCTGCTGACGAAGCGACAGAATCTCCTCCCCTGCCGGTCTATCAACCGGCGTGAGGCCTCCGCCTCCCGGACTGAAACGTCCAAGAATTCCTCGGCAGTCCTCGCAAGCTGCTCATTGATCGCGAGGCCCAACGCGAGGCTCAGCCCGTCGATAGTTACGGAGGTGCGCCTCCCCTCCGAGTGCGGCGGGCTGCTAAGCGAGGAATGCGAGTCACTTGACGATCGCGCTGGGGAGGCCATTCCTTTTCGGAGCTAAAACCGGGGGATGGCCGAGACCAATCCCCCTTGGTCATATTTATACCCACCAGGCAGGTATCCCGATCGGCCGCGCCGTAAACGCCGACCCATGAGAGTTTGCCATGTGTCACCATTCTAATGCGTGAGGAATCCGAAGAGTCGCGCCCTATCCCGAGTAAGATCGATAAGCGCGAGCAGATTGTTCGGGGGTTCCCCAGGCGAACATTTTCCGATTTGTCGCCCCACACAGTAAACGCATTCGACACTTCCCCAGGCTGCTTAATACGCCCCTCTTCCTCGGAAAACGTGGAAGTCCGCCGCTCGGCCGATAACTTGCCCCCTCGGAAAGAGCAGCATTGCCAATAAAAGCGTGACAACACGCCGCCCGTTCCGCTCGGGCGCCCCCTTTTATTAAGCGCCACGTGGACCTAACGCTGTGGCCTGCAACGGCGACTGAATCGCTCCCTCCGAGCTACGAAATTCTCCAAACCTCGGCAGGTCCGAGCTACAAAATTCTCTGAACCTCGGCAGGGCCGAGCTACCAATTCTCCGAACCTTGGCAGGGCCAAGTAAAATGTTCTCCGAACCTTGGCGGGGCCAAGTGAAATTTTCTTCGAACCTCGGCAGGGCTGAGCTACCAATTCTCCGAACCTTGGCAGGGCCAAGTAAAATGTTCTCGAACCTTGGCGGGGCCAAGTGAAATTTTCTCCGAACCTCGGCAGGCCCGAGCTACAAAGTTCTCCGAACCTTGGCGGGGCCAAGTGAAATTTTCTCCGAACCTCGGCAGGGCCGAGCTACGAAATTCTCCGAACCTCGGCAGGTCCGAGCTACAAAATTCTCTGAACCTCGGCGGGGCCGAGCTACCAATTCTCCGAACCTTGGCAGGGCCAAGTAAAATGTTCTCCGAACCTTGGCAGGGCCGAGTGAAATTTTCTCCGAACCTCGGCAGGTCCGAGCTACAAAGTTCTCCGAACCTTGGCGGGGCCAAGTGAAATTTTCTCCGAACCTTGGCAGGGCTGAGCTACCAATTCTCCGAACCTTGGCAGGGCCAAGTAAAATGTTCTCCGAACCTTGGCGGGGCCAAGTGAAATTTTCTCCGAACCTCGGCAGGCCCGAGCTACAAAGTTCTCCGAACCTTGGCGGGGCCAAGTGAAATTTTCTCTGGACCTCGGCAGGGCCGAGCTACGAAATTCTCCGAACCTCGGCAGGTCCGAGCTACAAAATTCTCCGAACCTCGGCAGGGCCGAGCTACCAAATCTTCGAACCTTGGCAGGGCCAAGTAAAATGTTCTTCGAACCTTGGCAGGGCCGAGTGAAATTTTCTCCGAACCTCGGCAGGTCCGAGCTACAAAGTTCTCCGAACCTCGGCGGGGCCAAGTGAAATTTTCTCGAACCTCGGCGGGTCCGAGCTACAAAGTTCTCCGAACCTCGGCAGGACCGAGCTACGAAATTCTTCGAACCTTGGCAGGGCCAAGTAAGACGTTCCCCGAAACTCGACTATCCCGAGTGACTGGTTCCTTGAACCATGACGAGAAGGGGTGCGAATTCCCTGAGCTTCGGCCAAGACCGACCTACGGTAAATCGGGCTTTACGAAAAGCGAAGCGCAAAACACCAAGTTTCCGACCAGAGTAAGGGGCGTGTTACCCCGAATGATCTACGAATCGCCGAATACGAACCTCGATTAATTCGAGTGATGTGGGATCCTCGTCTAAGGACGAACGGAACGCTTTTGACGCCCGCAAAACAATAGAAAAAAGCTCGGCACAAGAAAAGATAGAGATTGAGACACAGAATATAATTCTCTTTATTGCCGATCATGATCAATTACAAATGCCTCACAGGCGTTACAAGAACATTGAAATGCATAAATAAAGACAAATTCAAAACCCAAACAACTGCTCCAAAGCAGACCTAGGCGACTGCGATGTTCCGACGGTCGGATCGACAATCAGGCAAACCACGGAATCAGTCCTCCCGGGCGGATGAATTAAAAGATCCAAAAGGAGGCATGGCCCGCGGATGCTGATTCTGAGGATCCGGACGATCCAGCCTGCTCCCCTAGGAGGGGGTGCTGGATCGCGGGTCGTCGCCCAGCCAAGGGAACCGGGACCATCCGACCCGGTTGCTCCCATATTTTCCCTCCCGTGGCAAGGATTCCCCTCAGAGAAGGGACGGGAACCCAAGCCAGCGAAAAAGGGGGAGTCTGTGCGTGTTACGGGGGTGTCGATGCCTCCTGCCATAAGCCCCCCGTAACCGGCCGCAAAGGTCACACGGGAAGAGTTATATGTGCGCTCCCCGTGTGATCTCTGCGCCCCCCATGTGCGCTCTCCATGTGATCTCCGGGACTCGTCCCCTAAGGACGAGCCATCCTCCAGCTGCTCCCCGGTCCCCAGCTATCCGGCGGCAAGGAGCCCATGAAAGGAAAAGTCGATCCTCCCACTCGTAGCAACAGAGAAATGAGCATGGTAAAAGCTCTGGCGAGAAAGAAACTTTGGGGATAACCAGATGAGACCCCCTTTTCCTTTTTATAGGCAGAAATGGACCAGGAAAAGCTACCCAGACTGCGCGTCCCGAGATTTAAACTTTCAAGCAGTACCTCCACGTGGTCTCTCAGGATTGGCGCCCCACTGCGCGCCAAACCCACCGCCTGAACCAGGACGTGTACGAAGATCCCCTCCTGATCCCGAATCACGGCCAGTAAATACAGGAAATCGTCCGCTGATGCTTCAAAAACCGGCGGGCTCAGAAAATCGTCCTTTGAAAAAGTACTGTCCAATAGTGGACGGTTGCGTACGCATCGCAACGAGGTAGCCTGCATGGGAAAAGAGCACCTTCCGGAAAGCTCTGATGCAGCTTTATACCCCCACTCTGCCGTATCACCGCTTCTAGTAAAGTAAAAACCGAATTGCCTGCAGGACAGCAGGGCGCTGGCAGGATGGCAGGAAGCACGAAAACCTATTTTATCCGTCGGCCCTAGCCGACCCATTTTATCCGTCGGCCCCAGCCGACCTATTTTTTGCCTGTCGGCACTAGCCGACCTATTTCTTCTGTCGGCCCACGCCGACCTATTTTCGTCCGTCGGCCCTAGCCGACCTATTTCTTCTGTCGGCCCACGCCGACCTATTTTCGTCCGTCGGCCCTAGCCGACCTATTTCATCCATCGGCCCCAGCTGACCCATTTTATCCGTCGGCCCCAGCCGACCTATTTTTGCCTGTCGGCCTAGCCGACCTATTTCTTCTGTCGGTCCACGCCGACCTATTTTCGTCCGTCGGCCCTAGCCGACCTATTTCTTCTGTCGGCCCACGCTGACCTATTTTCGTTGTCGGCCCCAGCCGACCTATTTCTTCTGTCGGCCCCAACCGATCTATTTTATTCATCGGCCCCAGCCGACCTAATTTATCCATCGGCGCCAGCCGACCTATATTGTTCGTCGGTCCCAGCGATCTATTCTGCCCATCGGCCCTGGCCGATCCATTTATCTGTCGACCCAAGCCGCCTACTCCATCCGTCGGCCCCAGCCGGCCTATTTTGCCTGTCGGCCCTGGCCGGCCTATTTCGCCTATCGGTCCGAGCTAACGCGTTTGCCTAGTCTTGGAATAAAGATAACCCAAGATCGCCAGCGAGCCACAGACCGCTCAAGGCGAAACTGGGCGACGATGAGGCCAAACCAGGACAGCACTTAAGTCAAAACAGAAAGTTCTTTTATTAAGGAACGACAGATAAGCAAGGTACAATAACAACTCCTACGAACCAGGAGCCGCACCAGCCTTTGAGGAGCCCTCAGTTGCGCCTGCGGAGGCGTGACTAGGCTCACCCTTCTCCAATGTTCTTGCCCCCTCGGCGGCAGTTTGCGATCGTCCCTCAGAAACTGCAGCTTCGCTGGGACTAGGGGCGGCGCCAGGTTCGCCGTCAGACACGTCGGCATATTCATCTTCTTCTTCTTCTTCAGACTCGCCATCGTCGGGATCTTGGGCGCTCAGGAAAGAAAGATCCCACTCCGGGCGCTCACTGAGAATCCGCTGTTTACACTCTTCTATCCCATGATGGAAGGCGTCAACGCTAATAGCGTCCTGCCTACCCTTGAGAATGGCGTGCTGCGTTTTGACCTCCGCAGTCTGCTTCTCGGCCTCGATCACTTGGGCCTTCAAATGACATTTTGTTCCTCAAGCTCGCTAGCCCGTGTCTCGAGTTCCGAGCTCCTGCTGCGAGTGGACGCGAGCACACTTTGGAGAGCCCGAATCTCCGACCCCATCCTCGCCATCTGGAAAAGCCAAAATCAATCGGCGTCGCAAGGAGCCAGTAGAAAAATAAAGAGGGTAAAATGGGAGCATACCTCCCCCTCTCGCCTGGCCAACCTTTTGGCCAGCTCCTCGGCCTCACTCCGGGCTCTTGTCCTGTCAGCGCCGACCAGCTCGACCCTCTCTTGCAGGGTACTGATCTTCGATTGTCTGGCTTCAATCTCCCCACGAGCTTGCGACAACTCGTCACTCACCCGAGTTATCGTCCCTTGATGCCACCTAGCGTTCTCCTTCAAATGGGCAATTTCACCATCACGCCGTTTCAATTTCTCCTCCACTTCGCCGAGCATTCTCGCCAGGCGCCTTCTTTCATCGTCGGCCTCCCTCCCCAGCCGACTCATACTCTCACCATGTTCCCGCTGCATCGCCGCCACCTCCGCGGAGTGTTTCGATTTAATCTTGGCCAACTCCAAGCACGCGTCGTCGTTCTTCGCTAGGAGTCCCTGTAACTCCTCCACCCTGCGCTTCTGCTTGGACACCTCGTCCACGGCAGCCTGATGTGCCGCCCTTGCCGCCTTCGAGTTCCTGTCCATCGTGTCCATGAGCTCTTCGAACTGCTCAGACACCTTCAGCCGCGACTGGAGCTCGACATTCTCCCTCCGGGCCTGGGCGCTGGCCCCCGTCGCCAAACTCAAGCGCCAGCAAATCGCCCGGGAAAGCAAAACGCTCTGCAAAGGCAAAAACTGAATAAGCGCCCACGACGGGGTCCATCGAGAAACATCTGTCACGCAGGAAAAGTGACTCACCCGCGAAGCGTAGTCCCGGGTCATCCTCATCAAAGTCGTGTTATCAATGGAAGGAAGGAGATGGATACTCTCAGCTACACCTTGCTGCCCGAACGCAGCATCTATCAACCCCTGGTCAGCAAACTTGTCCGACGACGGATCCGCACCCGGATGCAGGACCGACCTTATCATGGCGGAAAATGCCTCATCAATGCTAGTCTCCGAGCTGCTGGGTTGACCGGCCCGTCTGAGGACCGACCTGGACGACCCCCACCTGAGAAGCCTTCAACCTCCCAGCCTCCTCCGTCAAGGCCCTGGCTTGGGCCTCTTCAGATAGCTCGGCCAGCCCAAGCGCCAGCCTCCCCAAAATCTTCTTCGAGGGAGCCCCGATCGTGGGACCCCCACTTTGTTGTGCTCCCTCCACCGATGCATCCTTTCCAGTCGCCACCACCTGCGTCTCCTCGCGGGCTCCCCGAGGCCTCGGTCTGACCCGCCTCTTGACCCATCGAGGGCGGCCCGACCTCACTGCTACCAGACTCCCCGGCGGACAGACCAAGTAGGGGCTCCCCCTGAACTTCCTCCGCTGCGGCTATCTCCTCCCCCTCTCCCGCTGGAGCCAGTGGTAATCCCGCGGGGACAATGGGCCCCTCTGCTATGGCCGCCTCCGCTGGACCCGCGGGTTCCTCTTTCAAGGGGGACGCGGTCGGACGAGCCAGCGGAGCTTCATCCGAACTGTCCGATATCTCCAGTACGGGTGCCAGGTGCCGTGGCCATTCTCCCCGGATCCTCCTTCGCCCCCGGCGGTCCTATGGGGACTGCTCCGACGTCCGGTGGGTTTTTGGTAGAGGTATGGGCCCTTTTCTCGGGCCGGTCTGTCCGCGCCGCTACCTTCCCCTGGGCGCTTCCCCCTCTTCCTCTTGGAGAGGCTCGACAACGCCAACCTTGTGGCTGTCAAACCGGAATTTACATACTCAGACCCAAGCACGGTAATCGAGAAAAATACACAATGCAAAAAGGGACTCACCTTGTGGATCCAGAGGGCTGAGCCCGGCTGCGAAGAGGGCCCCCTCCGATAATAGGTCGTTAGCCAAAAATACCTGTCCATTACGAAGGACATCCAGGTCCCTCTCCTCCTGCGCCGATAAGGCCGGATGCGTCTCCGCATCCCTCGCAACTTCCCCCCATCGTCGAGGGAAATCGGAACCGACGTTCCCCCTCGCAATCACGAATCGGCTCTTCCACCCCTTGATGGAAGAAGGCTTATCCGCGATAACGTTAAAAGATCTCCAGGGCCCGATGGAGGTCCACTCCGATTTCCTCCCGGGAGTCAAGTGGTAACAGGTGCGGAAAAGGGGAGAGTTGCAACGACTTGAATCTGGTGACACATCGAAATGAATCCGACGATATTCCACCAACTATTTGGAGCCACCATCGATGGACAGATGTTGTAGTGGGTCATGATCTCCTTCACCAAGGGATGGAGAGGAAAACGAAGACCCGCCTTAAAACTATCCTCATAGATAAAGACTCCGGACTCTAATCCCCGAGTAACCCTATCTTCGGGTTCCGGCACCCGCAAAACTACATCCAGGGGCAGACCATACCTCTGGTGAATCCTCCCCAAACCCTCAGCAACGATTTCTGAGGCCACATCTTCAGGGCTCATCGCCATCTCGGTTGAGGGAAATCCTGGGCGAAAACGATGAACGCTGGAGAGGATGAGAGACCAATGCTCTTCCGAAAACAAGGTGAGAAGACGCCGCGAACATGCGCACATGTGCATAAGTATATATATATAGGGCGGCTGTCACTTCGCTTCTCCGCCAAGGAACCGCCATGGGGAGGCGGGACGTCTCATTCGAGGCGTCCGGAATCGCCTCGACAAACCTCCATATCGATCGGGATTCACGGCACGCACAATCTCAACCGTCGCTAGTGGAGGAACCTTACCTCCGAAGGTACGATGGCCCTGTCGCATTAATTAGGGCATCATTGCATGAACTGTTTAGGCCAAGACGTCCCATCCAGGGCGCGCCACTTGATCTTATACTCCCTACGCCCGATCCTACGCTTCGAACTAGGGAATGGAGGGCATGTGTTGGGGGGTAAAATCATCATTGCATTGATATCCGTGCGAGGCGGCTAAGGCTGACCTCCTCCGCCGTCTCCCTCCGGGCTTCCGTAGCTCGGCCCTTCCGGGCTTCCGTAGCTCGGCCTCTTCCGGGCTTCCCTAGCTCGGCCTCTTCCGGGCTTCCGTAGCTCGGCCCCTTCCGGGCTTCCCTAGCTCGGCCCCTTCCGGGCTTCCCTAGAAGCCCGGCCCCTTCCGGGCTTCCGTAGCTCGGCCTCTTTCGGGCTTCCATAGCTCAGCCTCTTCCGGGCTTCCCTAGGTCGGCCTCTTCCGGGCTTCCCTAGCTCGGCCCCTTCCGGGCTTCCGTAGCTCGCTTCTACTAGCGATCCACGCCCTGACGTCTACCTCCGCGGAACCTGACACGGGAGAGCTTAAGCTTACCCGAGCAGCACCTTAAGCAAGGAATCATGTTGAGACGTGGCCTAAGACCTATCGTAACCGCCCCAGGTCTACTCACCCAGATCCCAAGACATCAAGGAGCTCTCCCAGCCGTCGATCCCTTAACAAACAAGGCGTGGATTCTAACGGCCCCACAACGGCCTGATTCTGTCTACCCCCGTATCGTAACAACCCCAGAACCTTCCAGAAGAGCTCAAGTCCTCAGGTGACAGTCTATAAATATCAGATTAGCAGATTCCCTCAGGTACGCAACTCTTTACGCACAGTTGCGCGCTTACATCCCCCACTCTCACTCTCCTGCTCTCGCCGGTAGCTCGTCGGTGCTCCTGCCCTTGGAGCCTCCGATTGGCCGCCCCCGGAGAGGTCTCCCGGGAGATCCACCTCCTCACTATCTGGTTGATCGCCGATTTCTTCTCCACTGATTTGAGCGTCGGAGGGTCTTCCGCGGAAGACCACCCCCAGCGTCCCTCCGCGTGTGGGCTTCTTTTGCAGGTCTGCCTCCCTCTTCCTAGAGATTGACCGTGCCCGAGTCGAAGGATGGATTTCAGCGGCAACAGATAGCAATGACAACTCTCAGCATGTTTATTCTACTAGCTCTTATATTCCTAAACCTATGAAGTTGGATTTTCCCTATTTTAATGGTAGAGAAGATTCAACCAGTTGGTTGTGTAAGGCCAAACAGTTCTTCCAAATTCATGAGACCCCAGCTTCCAACCGTGTTTCTTTAGCACCCTTGCACCTCAAGGGTGATGTGCAGCTATGGTATCAACTACTGAAATAAGCGATGGTTTTCAATTATTGTATGTAATTGACTAAAACTTATGAGTCATATTTGTAGTAATACATCGCTATAATATATCTTTTTGGTTATATTTGTATTATTATATTTAAGGCGTGCTGCACGTTTGAATGACATCCTCTTCAGCTTTTATTCATTTATTCATAATTTAATGACATTATCAGAAGGAAAAAAAAAAAAAAAAAAAAGGAACAAGACCTACTAAGTTTAGATATTCTCATGAAGACTCGAATTTATAAGAAAGACTAGGTCGTTTGGTGCACTGTATGCATCATGAATGAGTCAGGCAAGAAAGTTTGGTCTTTTAACGTTAACCATACTTTTTTTGAGCGAAACTAGCAGAGAGCACAGTAGGCCCAGGAATCACCTTATGGACTAGCCTGAAGATCAGACTCGTCACGCATCCGGTGCATGCTTGTGCACTAAAGATCGATGTATAAAATCTTTTTTAACATGAGAGAAGCTGAGATTGATGCTCTTGGAGCATAGAGTGTGCTTTAACAAGGCCCATACGGCCTTTTGTATGAGCCTTATGTCTTTCTAAGGCTTGAATTTGTTTCACTTCTAATAATATAGGTTTCACTTCTAATAATATATTTTTTTAATTATTAAAGTGAGTCATCTCTTTTTTTTCTTTCTTATTGTATTCTAAAGATCAGGCCTAGCCCTCCTCCCTTCATGTACTATTTTTATTTTAAATTAATAAATTAGTAGGGGTCTACGTCAAACCCTCCACCATTAAGGTGGCTTCATATTAATAAATTTTTTTATTCTTAATAATTTTTTAATTTATTAAAAAATATCTTTTTTATACAATTTTTTTTGCCAAGCTCTTATGAGCCTTGCTGGCCTATCTAGGCCATGCCTGGCATGGCACAGTGGGTCGGCACGGGTCCATCATGGGCCGTGCCGGTTAGTGAAATTTTTTTTTTTCCGAACCTCATATGGTATGGTTTACTAGATCGTGCTACCATGATTTGGTATGGTTTACTAGATCGTGCTATCATGATATGGTACTGTAGCAATACGGGATCATGCCAAACATGACACATTTTGTGCCGAATGAAGGCACGGCCGTTGCCCACATCCAGTAAAGATGCTTTGGGTCTCTGAAAGGACAGAACGAAATTCGAGTTCAACTTTCCCTTAAAAATAAAAATAAATAAATAACTCCTGTTCAACAGATGGTGAAAGATCACTCACCAAATCCCGGGCGTGAATCGATGAGCAAGAGCTGCAGCAAGGTTCCAGCGACCCACGGCGGCGGCGGCGGCGATGGAATCCTGGCGAAATAGCAGGAGGAGGAATGGGGAAGAGTTTTTGGGGTACGCATGGTCCCGCTATGTGGATGAATCGCCTCGAAACTATCCCACGTAAATGGAGGAGGTCCGTACCCTGAAATTTGGCACGGAGCCCCTAAATCTATTCCTAAATTTCATATTATTAGTGAACCATTGTAAGATTCTGATAAACCGCTGGAGTTAGGTACGCCATAAAATAGAGCACTCAGCCTATGGTACCAATATCACATAAAAAGCACGCGACCGGTTTCTACAAACGCTCATTTCCAGAAAAAAAAAAAAAAAAAGATTACAGGACCGACCGATATCAAGTTATTTTATAGATAAACTGGAAGACAGGACTCCCACAATTGCTCCATGACGTATGCGCGCTTCTCCGGCACTAGGCAAGGGGGAGGAGGAAAGACTCCAGGACGAGGACGGTGACGGACATGGCCAAGGTCACCCACATCAAGAGCTTGCCAGCGGTGGTGGAGACCGGACTAGAGGGCACATTAGTCGAACCGACAATGGAGACGTACATCAGCGATAGGCCCATAGTTAAGGTAACAAGATTTGCAATCAGGTGCACCATGCCTGCCAGGTCCGCATAGTGGCCGGAGCGCTGGCGCTGCTTCATTTCCCGCATAAGCCCGGCAGTGGCGACCGAGACTGCAAAAACTGCAAACCGAAGCGAAGGTCATGGACTTTTCTATGGGGCTTGATGCCATCATGTCTGTGATTTAGAGTTGAAAAAATCTTTTTGCATCGAAAGCGGTGCACAAAGCTAGCACCGGATCACCATATTAATCGTGCACTCGTCCGTATGTGCATATGAGGTTCATTGAACTATGATACATGCGTCTGCATGAATGTGCGATCAATGCCATATTCTGGTGCGTGGCTTACTGCACCATGAGCAGTGCACTAAGTCCATTCTTGCCTTTTTAAAAGGGAATGCGGGTATCTGTGGGCCAGTGGTTCAGGGCGGCTTTTGCGTCCCCACGACATTAGGTGGTGTCGATCAGCCGTCCAGCCTCTCACGGCATACAGCCTATGTATCGAGTGGTCTTTGATGAGAGTCGAGAGACCAACTTTACACGCGTTCACGGCCAGCCGATATTCTTGCACCGTGCCGACCATGACCGAGTTTGCTGTTCAGATGGAACCGGTGATTCGCCTAAGCGCGCCATGTTCTCTTTGGTCTTAAAGGCGACAATTGGGATACTAACGAACCTAAGCGCTTAATCGCAAAAGTTAAAAGCTGGTTAGGGCTGGACCGATTTCTAAATAGAACTTAGAATCAACGCAGTTAAAACCGATTCTAAAATTTAAGGCCGAAAACTTATATGATCACACCTTTGGAACCAACCTAAAATTGATTCTCTTGTATTGGCTCGACTCCAAATCGATCTCAAGATAGGATTTATTATTGTTTGTACTATTTTTTTTAATGTGTCTAACAAAAAAAAATACAGAGAGAGTATTTATTAGTTAATTTAATATTTAAGATTTTTAAGTGGGAATGACAGATTATTTATGGAGTGTTGTATCTAATCTCTCGGACAACTGAAAGCAACTTAGAACGATATTTTTGTTTTTTCCTTGTTTCTGGCGATATTCTTACACCATGCTGGCTACAAAAGTTTTGGCCATCTTAGATGAAACAGATATCTTTAAGAACATCGTAGCAAACAAGTTTAGACCATAGTTGTCAAATCTGGCCCGGACATCGATCTGGCCAAGGGCTTGTATCATCGGATCACTGGTTCAACCATTGATCACCGATTGAACCATTGATTCAATTATTTTAATATAAAAATATATTTATATTAATAAAAATTAATTTTGAAATAGAGGGAAATGAGGGGTTCCCACCTAATGTTTTTATCCTTGACTCAAGGAATTAGAAGGAAAATTTATTGAGGAGAGAGAGGGAGGAATGGTGAGCCTGAGACTTGAGAGGACTTTGTTTTCCTCCTTCTTGTAGTTTTCTTCTTTTGACATTTTGGGTTAGGATGGAAAGGATAGGCTCGCTAGGGCTCACTGAGGCTGGCTAGGCTCTCTCCCAAGTCACCTCAAAAGTCTACCAAGCCTCTCTCCCAATTCGCTTCGAAAGTTGAAAAAAAGCGAAGGCTAGAATTTGAAACGGCACAAACACGTAATTCATCTCTAAATCAGACCGGATTGATCGGTTCACGGATGAACCAATGAGTTAATCGAGTCATTTTGGGTGTCTTACATATCCAGTTTTTATTAGAATTGGACCGGTTTGACCTTTGAATCCCGTTCAATCAATCGGTTTGGTCCGATGCTAACAACTATGCTTAATGGAAGGCCTCGCCCAAGGATAAAGGGCAAGAGGTGCTATGTTGTTGCCAATTGATGGAGACCATGGTGATGGTACGCTTCACCAACTGCCGGGCATCCACAAGCAGATTAACTTGACAATTTGAGCAATGAAATTTGAACCCATCTATTAGGATAAAGGGCGAAGAAATCATGAATACCTTCAATAGATTAGTCTTTTAATTTGAATTCTTGTGATACTATTTTTCTTGTTATCTTCTTTTGTTATTTAACCCGTCCTTGCGGTTTAAGAATATCTAAATTGGTCATAATGAGCCAACTTACCACTGAGGATGCACTTAAAATGAGCTAAAAAAATGACTCAAAATTAATTATGAGATAACTTTTGTTTTTTTAAAAATTTTAATGATGTAAATTTTTTAATAACTATATTTAATTATAAAATATTATAATAAAATTATTAATATTTAAAACAAAGTTAACATAAAAATAAAAATATCATTATTTCAGAGAGAACACACACACACACATACACACACACACACACACACACACATATATATATATATATTACCCCTAGGATGGAACCTAAGAGCTTATGTATAAAAGATATAGGAATATAATATGAGCTCGTAGCTTAGATAGAATTCTAGCACAAATAGATTTGAATATATGATAAAATATCTACATAAATATAAAATAATATTACTCGTAAAATAAATCATGCTACAACACCATCCTATAAAACAATATGTTAATTATGAAAAAAATATGTTATCAGCTTTTATTATGCTTGATATTAGATTACATCATTTCAATATCAATCCATTTCTACTAAGTGTCATCAACCTAATCTAGCTATCACCATGAGTTTAGAATGGCTTCAAACTAGTGCTCATCTGGCCATCACAGTAGATCTTGTCACCAATGATTCTCTGGCCATCTCAGTAGACCCTAAAACTAGTGTCGCATTTACACTTGTGATCCTTAAGCTATCTTGTAGATTGACCCTAATGCTCACTCGATCATCATTATAGATTCTGTTAGTACTACAAGAATCCTGCGAAATAGCGGCGCCTCACTAAAACATGTTAGCGATGCAATAGCGACGTTAAAAATATGGTTGCTAAACCGTCGATTGCTAAGGAATTTAGCAATACCAATTCGAAGCATCTCCAATTAGCAACACCAGTATAAAGCGTTGCTAATTTGTGATGCCGAAAGGCATCGCTAATTCTAAAATGTCACTGCTGCACGGGCAATAAAAATTAATAAAAATAGAAGATAAACATACATTCACTTGCTTTGACCTTATATCTACAAAAGTTTCACTTTTTTCGTATACACTTTCTTAAATAGCGCCCAATTGTTGGGCCAATGTTTTAACTCTTCAGCCTACAACAATAACAAGTTAGTAATTACATATCTAGATGATTAAAATTTAAAACAACTACAAATTAGCCCATTAAATAATTAATACTTTACTATTTTTAATGAATGCTTCACCATAGATCGAGATCCACATGTATGATCATGTTCAATTATCTTTTGCATGTAAGAATACCAAATAATTTTGCAAAAATTAATAATTTTAGGTAACAATATAAAACAATCATTTGCATGTTTGGGGTTTCAAATCTATTTTCACATTTTTTAAACATTATTATGCATATATCAATATAGAATTAAATCCATAATTTTTATATTTAGTAATTTATAAAAATCATGATAATTGGTTTACATACCTCTTGGTGCTAATCCAAAAGTGTAAATTAGCTATTTGGGTTCTTGGGTACCTACAATATAATTTTTCAAAATTTTAATCTTCAAAGTCTAGGATGTAAAATGACTCCTAAAACTCTACTCAATCTAATCCTAGACTTAACTTTGGTATTAAATATCTCAAAATAAATAGGCCCAAATGAAAAAATAAAAATTTCTTAAGAAACTAAGATCAAAACTGATTCAAACACCACCCTCGTTTATTGGGTGGGCCCAGTCCAATTTGAGGTCCAAAAATTGAGCCCAAATGGGCTCACGGGCTGGGCTAAACCCAGCCCACCCTGCTGCCATCTTTTCCTTTTTCCCCTGCCCTTGGTTCACCCAAACCAGGGGTTGCTTTAACGGTGGTCTGGGGCTGCTGCCTGCCCTTCCCTGATCGGCCAACGAGCCACCACAATCGGCCTAGTGTCGGCCGCCGGTGGTGGCCTTCTCCTTCTACATTTTCCCTCTCTTTTCTTTTCTTTATCCCTTCATGTCCTGTTTCTTCCCTATGCAGAAGCACGGCCAGCCTCCTCTGGTTGGCTGAACCCCATCAGACGCCATCTTGATGCCGACAGGGGCCGCCAAGCGCGGCTCGGGTCCGACGAGGTAGTGGGCATGCCCGCTGGGCCTGAACCAAGGTGGGAGTTGGTTTGTGTCCCGCTTCCATGGAGGGCCGCCTGGTGGCCCTCTCTCTCCATTTTCACCACCCAATGACGGCTTCCTTCCTCCTACCGAGCCATTGGTCCGAGTGGCCGCTTGAGGCCGTCGGCCAGCCCTTGGCATGATCGCGACATAGCCCAGTCGTGGCATGTGCCATTGTTGACCTAATTATTGATTTTGATGATTAACAAAATACATGAGTATATTCATTGTGTTTCTAACAAATTTGAAAAGTGTTTCAGGTATTAAGAATGTTTAATTATTCAAATGATACACAAAAACCGACTGGGTTCGTTGTGATCCCGGGTAAAACAACAAGTTGGAGTTGTGAGCTTGTAAAACAACTCGCTGTAATCGGAGGATTATAGTGTGGACCCAAGTGAATCTTGGGAGTGGACGTAGGTGTTGGATACACCGAACCACTATAAAATCTTTGTGTTTGCCGTGCATTTATCTTTCTCTCTCTATCTTCTTATTTGTGCTTAGTTTAATTAATTCATTCACTTGCACTTTCATATCATTTAAATATTTTCAAAGAGTTAATTTTTTTTAAGAACCCCTCCCCCCCCCCTCTTGGGTTGCCATCTGGGCCAACAATTGGTATCAGAGCAAGTGCTCATTTAAATTTGATCTAACGATCAAGAGTAAAGATCCAAATGGCAGCTCAAGTGGATCATCTTTTTGCTGAAGGTCAATCCACTAATAGACCTCCTTTATTTAATGGAACAATTATTTATTGGAAAGCTAGAATGAGAAATTTTTATTCAAGCTTTGACTATGAACTATGGGGATCATATAATGGACCTAGCACACCCACACATAGAGTAGATTATTGTTCCTAAGCCCGAAAGGGATTGGAATGAAATGATAGGAAATGGCTCAGCTCAATGCTAAAGCCATGAATGTTTTATATTGTTCTTTAGATGCTAATGAATTTAATCGAATTTCTACATGTATTTCCGCAAAAGAAATTTGGGATAGATTAGAAGTTACCCATGAGGGTACTAATCAAGTTAAAGAATCTAAAATTAATATTTTAGTTCATAAATATGAATTATTTAGCATGGAACAAACTGAAACATCACATGCATGTACACTAGATTCACTGATATTGTGAATGGTTTAAAAAGTCTTGGAAAGACTTATACTAATTCTGAATTGGTCGCAAAATTCTTAGGTCTCTTCCAAGATCATGGGAAGCCAAGGTGACTGCAATCCAAGAAGCCAAAGACTTAAATGCCTACCTTTGGAGAGCTACTTGGATCATTGATGACCCATGAGCTAACAATGAAACAACATCAAGAGGAAGAGTCAAAAAGAAGAGAACCATTGCCTCAAGGCTGCAGAAATTGAAGAAAGCAGCAGTGAGGATGATGAAGATGATGATGAGACAGCTCTCCTTGCAAGAAAATTTAAGAAATTTATGCAAAGAAGGAGACCCTTCCATAAGAAAAAGTCTGGAACAAAAATGGAAGGAGAAAGAGAGAAAGAGAAGGACAAAGAAAAAGAAAAAGAACCCTTAACATGTTATGAGTGTAAGAAGCCGGGCATTTCAGATATGAATGTCCTCAATTAAAGAAGGGTTACAAGAAGAAGAAGGCATATGTTGCAACATGGAGTGATAGAAGAATCCTCTTCCGAGAAGGAACAAAAAGAAGTTGCAAACATTTGCTTTATGGCAAACGACAATGAGGTAAGTTCTGAAACTCATGATTTTACATTTGATGAATTATATGAGGCATTTAATGAGCTAGTTAGTGATTTCAAAATTTTGAAAAAAAAATAAATCTTTGAAAAATGAAAATTTAAATCTTCTTAAAGAGAAAAATGAATTAACTCTTGAAATTAAAGATTTAAAAGCTGAAAAGGAATTTTCTAAAGAAAAAGAATCAATTTTTAATGAAAATATTAATTTAAAGAAAGAAGTTGATAATATAAAACATAGTTGATAAATTTACATATAGCTCAGAAAAACTAAATTTACTTTTAAGTAATCAAAGAGCAGTTTTTGATAAAGCCGGATTAGGTTATAGACCTCACATGAAACAAAAATATGTAAACAATTTCTTTATTAAGAAACCTAAAAAAATGTTTCATGTCATTGCAACAAGAAAGGACATAAATCTTATGAATGCAATTTTAAAAAACTAATAAGAATTTAAATATTAAAGGAAAGAAAATATGGGTTCCAAAAGGAACAATTTTATTGCTACTAACCATGAAGGACCCAAGAAAGCTTGGGTACCTAAACATAAGATTTGATTATCTTGCAGGAGTGTCTTGTGGCCAAAAGATCAAAAGAAAGTGGTATCTTGATAGTGGCTGCTCAAGGCACATGACGGGTGACAAGGATCAATTCATCACCCTTGAAGATAAAAGAGAGGAGTTGTTACTTTTGGAGACAATGGCAAAGGTCAAATTATGGGCCTTGGTAAAATTCAAATAACTCCATCCACTTTTATTGAGAATGTTTTATATGTTGATGGTTTAAAGCATAATTTAATTAGCATTAGCCAATTGTGTGATAAAGGTTTCAAAGTACTGTTTTAATCCCATTAACAATAGCATTGTATTTATTGGAAATAGAAATGCAATGTATACTTAATTGATTTAGACAATTTATCTACTAGTAATCATTGCTTAGTTGCTGATAATGCTAATGTAAATGAGATTGGATGGCATCGTAGATTAGGTCATGCAAGCACACACCTAATTTCAAAATTAATTAGAATGGATTTAGTTAAAGGACTTCCAAACTAGATTTTGAAAATAACAGAATTGTGATGCATGTCAATTTGGAAAACAAACTAGAAACTCTTTCAAATCTAAAAATATTGTTTCCACTTCTAGGCCACTAGAGCTACTTCACATGGACCTTTTTGGACCTACTAGAACCACTAGTCTAGGAGGAAAGAAATATGGTCTTGTGATAGTAGATGATTATTCTAGATTCACTTGGGTATTATTTTTAGCTCACAAAGATGAGACTTTCTCGATATTCCTGAAATTCTTCAAGAAAGTCACAAATGAGAAAAACACTACCATAGTGTCTCTTAGAAGTGATCATGGCATAGAATTTGAAAATTTTTGCATTGAAAATGGCATTCATCATAATTTTCTGCACCTAGGACACCCCAACAAAATGGAGTTGTAGAAAGAAAGAATAGACTTTAGAAGACATGGCCCGTACCATGCTATGTGAAAGCCAACTCCCAAAGTACTTTTGGGCGGAAGCTATAAACACGCATGTTACATCTTAAATAGAGCCTAATTAGACCAATCCTTAAAAAACTCCCTATGAATTATGGCATAATAGAAAACCAAACATTAGTTATTTTCATGCATTTGGTTGTAAATGTTTCATTCATAATAATGGTAAAGACAATCTTGGAAAGTTTGATGCAAAATCTGATGAAGGCATATTTTTAGGATATTCAACATCTAGTAAAGCCTATAGAGTATTTAACAAGAGGAACTTAATTGTAGAAGAATCTATTCATGTAGTTTTTGATGAGTCTTTAGCATCAAGTTTGAAAAGATTGATGATGAGGAAGATACAAATTTGCTAGAAAGAGATATTGAAAAATTAAATATAGATGTATCTTCAGACCATGAACAAGAAGCTAAAGATGATGATTCTCCTGAGTTGATGTTATTGATACTAATCATAATGAGGTAGATCTTCCTAGAGATTGGAGATATGCCTATGGTCATCCAAAGGAATTGATTATAGGTGATCCATCTCAAGGAGTAAGAACTAGATCATCAATGAGAAATATCAATAATCATCTTGCATTTGTATCTCAAATTGAACCTAAAACCATGAAGAAGCCGAAAAAGATAGTAATTGGATGTTAGCTATGCAA
Organism: Calamus simplicifolius; assembly: GCA_900491605.1. Lineage (NCBI taxonomy): Eukaryota > Viridiplantae > Streptophyta > Magnoliopsida > Arecales > Arecaceae > Calamus > Calamus simplicifolius. Next base: position 1,025,907 of record UESW01004134.1, on the reverse strand, counting down.
GAGGAATTAAATCAATTTACTAGGAATAATGTATGGTCCTTAGTTGATAGACCTAAAGGTCATTCAGTTATAGGATCTAAATGGGTATTTAGAAATAAATTAGATGAAAATGGCATAGTAATTAGAAATAAAGCTAGATTAGTTGCAAAAGGATATAATCAAGAAGAAGGAATTGATTTTGATGAAACCTTTGCACCTGTAGCTAGATTAGAAGCAATTAGACTATTACTTGCATTTGCATGTCATATGAATATCAATTTATTTCAAATGGATATTAAAAGTACATTTTTAAATGGAATTTATAAATGAGAAAGCACTTTATGGTTTAAACAAGCACCTAGAGCTTGGTATGATAGGTTAAGCAAATTTCTAATTGAAAATGATTTTTCTAGAGGAAATGTTGATAAAACCTTATTTTTGAAAAGAAAAGATAAAGATTTATTAGTAGTACAAATATATGTAGATGATATTGTATTCGGTGCTACTAACAATCTTTTGTGTCAAGAATTTGCTAAGTTAATGCAGGGTGAATTCGAGATGAGCATGATGGGAGAACTCAACTTCTTCCTAGGACTACAAATCAAACAAAGTAAAGAGGGATTTTCATCAACCAAACAAAGTACACAAAGAAATTCTCAAGAAGTTTGGAATGGAATCAATCAAACCCTTGGAACACCAATGAGTCCTTCATGCAAATTAGATAAAGATGAAGATGGTAAGAAAGTTGATCAAAAGTATTATAGAGGTATGATCGGATCTCTACTTTACTTAACAGCAAGTAGACCAGATATTATGTTTGTTGTTGTCTATGTGCTAGATTTCAGTCTGAACCTAAAGAATCTCACTTAATTGCTGTAAAAAGAATACTTAGATATTTAAGTGGAACTAAAAATGTAGGATTATGGTATTCTAGAGACTCAACACTAAATTTAATTGCTTATTCTGATTCTGATTATGCTGGATGTAAATTAGATAGAAAAGTACAAGTGGTGCATGTCAATTTTTAGGAAGTAACTTAATCTTTTGGTTTAGCAAAAAGCAAAATTGGTTGCATTATCTACTGCTGAGGCTGAATATGTTGCAGCTGGAAGTTGTGCTCAAATCCTTTGGATTAAGCGACAACTTGAAGATTATGGCATAACACTTGATAAAACTCCTATAAGATGTGATAACACTAGTGCAATAAACTTAACTAAAAATCCAATCCAACATTCAAGAACTAAACATATTGAAATTAGATATCATTTTATTAGAGAACATGTAGCTAATAATGACATTTGTCTTGATTATGTTTGTACTGAAGAACAATTAGCTGACATATTTACAAAACCTTTGAGTGAAGAGAGATTTTGTTATCTTAGAGGAGAGTTAGGGATTTGTGACCCATTGGAATGATTTTGAAACCCCTAAAAATATCTATCTAGAATTCAATCAATTTCTTGAAATTCTTTCATGATTCTAAGGACAATTCATCTAGACATTTGAACCATTTGATTCACACATTTCAAAGAATTTTATCCAATTTATTGATTTTTCTTACGACAAGTTTCGGATCTTTGAAACTCTTTTTTTTCTGAAATTGTCTTGGAGTCGACACCCTAGTCAGTGGAGTTGACACCTCTTCTGTGTCGCTCTCGGTTTGAGACCTTGGAGCCGACACCCGCCTTAGCGGAGCCAACTCCAATTCGGGCGCTAACTGAGTTAGCGACTTGGAGTCGACACCCAACTTTGTGGCAGTCGACATCTTGTGGTCCCATTTTAACTATTTTAGGGTAGAGTCGACACCTTTTCATCCCTAATCATTTTCAATCTCTTCCAAAATTCTCTCCAAGCCTTCCAAAACCTAGAATCTCTCAAATCAACCATTCCCTAGGATTCAATGGCACCAAAGCGGGGGATTGATCTTTGGAGCTCCCATGGCGACAAGAAAAAGGAGTGAGAGGCGTCCGGCTCCTCAACCATCACCCAGCTCAGATTCTTCATCTTCATCCTCCACGCCCAGTGCCATTCTAGGTCCCTCTTCACCTCAAGTTGATCTATTAGCGGAAAAAGTGATTACAATGGGAAGAAAAGTTGATTTTGGATTTTTGAAGATGAGGGTTTCACCGTTGGCAAGCAAATCAAAGATATGGGATGGAAGAAGGTATGCTCTTTGGATGTTCCGACCTATCCTGCTCTTGTTAAAGATTTTTACTTGAATTTATCTAGAGGAGATGAAGGTTTAATTAGCTTTGTGAGAGGAACAAGGATCCACCTCTCCTCCGAGATTTTGGGTAGACTGTTAGATATACCAGTTACTGGACCCATTGCCAATATTCATAGTGACAGAGGAGCAGCTTTATCTAGAATGCTTAGAAGAGAAATTGTTGAATTTGAAGAAGTTAGGGCTAACCAATTATCCTTGGAACTTAGATTGTTACACAATATTTGTGGTAGGATCTTATTTCCTAAGACCGGCCATTTTGAGTATGTTTTTGGGAGAGATGTTCTAGTTATGGACTCTATTGTAACCGGCCAGCCCATTAACCTTCCTGGTATGATTATTTGGTATATGGCCGAGGCTGGAGGAAAGAAGAGATATACCCTTCCTTATGGCATGATTTTGACCACTATTTTCCAGAGCCAAGGAGTTAATATATTAGATAATGAGCCCATGAAAAGTCTTAGACACACTGATTACTACAATAAAGCTACACTGCACCGGATGGGATTCATTAAACTCAATGAAAACTAGGAGAGGAAAGGAAGCATGAATGATAAGGCAATTGAGATGGACAATGCAGAGCCTACAGTGAGACATACTTCACCTGGCCCAGCAGTCCTGTACCTCTAGTACCTGCACCAGCTTTTACTTCATTCACTTAGGCCTCTGTTGGTTTTTCTGAAATTCAGATGGAATAATTGAAATCTTTATTTTTGGATCAAGAAGTTGAATTGAAAATTGACTTTGATAGTAGACTTATGGGTATAAAAGAATCATTTTACTCTTTAGAAGACAAAGTAAACAAAATTGAATCTTCTCTTGGATCTTCTTCTGAAGCCCTAAAGTGTGACTTAATGAATATTTTTGACAAAATCAAGGACATTGCGGGTGATTCTGACACATATTCGAGAAGCAATGTAGAGCTACAAGATAAAATACAAAATGCAGCTAACTTGGTTGAAAAGAGCTTAAATGATTTTATGAAAATACAAAAGAAAGGAATGGAGAAGATCTTAGAGCTAAAGAAACGTCTCAGATTTGGATATTAAAGTTTAAGTTTGCTTCATATTTTGATATACTTAATCTTTGATGTTCATTTATATCTTTGATGTAATGAAGTTTGATGTAATGAAATATTTTGTTAAATGATGTAATGAAGTATCTTACTTTTTGAAAAATGTAATGAAGTTTCAGTATTCAATGAATTTCATAGTTGAACTTTGATATTAAGTTGCTTGGATTTTGAGTTAACATTGATCTATTCAAAGATTATTGATTCATATGTTTAAACTTTAAGCTAAATGAATCTTTTCTTAACCTTTTTGTTGATAACAAAAAAGGGGGAGAGAAGATAATTGTATATGCATTGAGAACTGAATAAATTTATTGAATGAATTTGATTAATTGATATCAAGCATTGAATGAACTTAATTGCATGAGTTTTACTGATAAGGGGAGAGAAGATGTTAATTTGAGTATCATATGGGGAGCTACCTCATTCAGGGGAGCTTACTATAAGAACTTAAAATTTGTTTTGAAACTTTTATTGTTTAATCATGTATATACTCAATATTTTTGTCATCATCAAAAATGGGGAGATTGTTGACCCAATTACTGATTTTGATGATTAACAAAAGACATGAGTATATTCATTGTGTTTCTAACAAATTTGAAAAGTATTCCAGGTATTAAGAATGTTTAATTATTCAAATGATACACAAAATCAGTTTTGAATTAAGTTTTAAATAGAAATTATATAAGTTCAGACCTTGGAGTCGACACCTACAGTGTCTGGAGCCGACACCAGGGCGTATCAGAACTTTTCTAAGTTTTCGGCATGGTTTGGAGTCGACCCCTGAAACTTTGGAGTGACTCTAACATGAGATATAGAGAAGTGCTTTCTGTGTCAGTTTTTGGAGCCGACACCTTGAGTTCGGAAGCCGATACCTGAAGTTCGGGAGCCGACACCTAGGATTTCTGGAGCCGACTCTAACCTGAGAACAGAGAGCGTATTTTTAAGACATCGTCAGAGTCGACACCCTCGGTTTCGGGAGCCGACACCTAAATGCGGCGAGCCGACACATCACTTTTTCAGAGCTGACTCCCCAACGAACTTTTTATTTACTATTTTTAGAAACCCGTGTTGGAGCTGACACCTACAAAGTTGGAGCCGACTCCAACCTGTCAGGAATGGATTTTCAAATGTCAGAACAGACTCCAACGATAATATTTTTTCACCTAATCTCTAACGGCTATATTTCTTTGTGTGTAGAAGCAATCCAAGTACCTTGTAATGGCTATTTTTCTCACCTAATCTTGGATTAAGAGATCTATAAAAAGGGCAACCGTTCGTTTGAAAAAAATAGACTGAAAAAATTGGAAAAATCAAGTGAAAATGAGAGGAAAATTTTCAAAGAGAAATCTTTGTGTCCACGCCTACTATCTGAAGAGAGATTCAAAAGAAATCCAAAGCCTTCAAAGATCATTTTGGAGGATTTACAAAGAAGAAAAGAAGAAGCTCAAAAGCCTTTTTTCCTCAATTTCTCTACAACAATCATCTGTGAAGAATCAGAGCTGAAGCTTGATTCAACCATTCAAAAGAGAAGAGGAAAAGATGAAAAGCTCGCATTCAAATCGCTTCAAACAGGCTTTTCTAATCCTTGCTTATTTAAATTGAATATTTGCTCATTTGAGGAGCTATTTGTATTGTAAACTTTATTTTCAAATTATTGTTTGCTAATTCAATCAGGGGGATTGAATTAGTGGAGGTAGTATACCTCGGAACAAGCTAAGGTTAGCTTGGGTTTGGGTTGAGTGTTGGTGAGCCCGAAAAAACCGGCTGGTTCGTTGTGATCCGGGTAAAACAACAAGTTGAGTTGTGAGCTTGTAAAACAACTCGACTGTAATCGGTGGGATTATAGTGTGGACCCAAGTGTTGCTTGGGAGTGGACATAGGTGTTGGATACACCGAACCACTATAAAATCTTTGTGTTTGTCGTGCATTTATCTCTCTCTCTCTCTATCTTCTTCATTTGTGATTAGTTTTAATTAATTCAGTTCACTTAAGCACTTTCATATCATTCTAAATATTTTCAAAGAGTTAATTTTTTTTTAAAGAACCTAATTCACCCCTCCTCTTGGGTTGCCATCTGGGCCAACAGCAAGGCACAGCCTGGTCGTGGCATAGCCCAACCATGGCATGGCCAAAGCGCGATCACGCCTCTCTCTCTCTCCCCTCTTTCCTTCTCTCTCTCTATAGCGAGGGCCTTGGCTATACCGCGGTTGGGCTCTATAGCGAGGGCCTTGGCTGTGCCGCCGCATAGCCCAGCCGCGGCATGGCCAAGGCACCGCTGCGCCTCTCTCTCCCCTCTTCCCTTCTCTCTCTCTATAGTAGTGGCGGAGTGTTACTAGCTGGTGGAGGTGGCATGGCAGCGATTAGGGGTGGAGGTGGTCGGCTGGCCCCCTTTATTGCAAGAAGGTATAGCAAGGAGGGGCTCCCCCGCAACCCATGCGGTGCCTCCTCTCGCAAATGGCTCTCCGTTTTTCATATTAATTTCCTAATTATTGATATATATATATATATATTATGAACCATATCAATCATTAAAATTATTTATATAAAAATTCTATTAAAAAATTTCTCGCAACCCACTCCTTAAAAGAATTTTACTTTATTTAATTTATTAATTTTATTTTTAAAGCAGTATTCTTTTTTAGTTTCTATGTATATATTTTTTAAAAATGATTTTGTCTTTAAAGTTTAAAAAGCTATATTTCCTTTTAACTTTATAAACACTGATCGAGTTATTTCTATTAAAAATTTCTGTAATATGTATGTTCTAAACAACTAATAGCTCATGATAATTTCTTAAATTTGATATAAGCACATTATATTTTAGTATAAATCTTATTTATCATATCTAAGAAGCAAAAATAAGCTAAGAAAGAAATAGTAACAATTATTTTATTAAATTAGTCTATAAACAATATTTCTAAAATTTAATTAATTAAGTTCTTTTTATTTTTAAAATTAAAATTAAAGCAATACTCGTGTGTAGCATGTGGATGTACATAGTTATATGATATATTTGGTGCAACCTCACTTGCAAAGGATGCTCGCAGCTGTTTTCCTGCTAACTTTGGTTTTGATGCATTTTAAAACTGAAACAATAAATAGCTGTCTGTTTATTTAGTTGATACAAATCAACACATAAAATCTTGAAATATATATAGCCCCAACCCAACATCAAATTATAAGACTCTTTATTCATACATACATAGTCCCAACCCAACATCTAGGCAGCTTTGGCCCAGCCCAACTATCAAGCTCATAATTTTGCTCTAGGCTTAGCCTAAGGTTGATTTAAGGACCATCCATTAAGCATTTTTTTTCTTGCATTTAAAATCTAATTAGGAATTTTTTAGTTCCAAGCCCACAAAATTTTGATCTAGGTTAGATGGGCCAGCTGGCCCATGATTGATTCTAATATGCATATGTATATACTTATATACTTATATACATACATACATACATATGTATGTATGTATGTATGTATGTATGTATGTATATAGTTTCTATTCAGACTAGGTTGGTTTTAATTTTTTCTGGCTCAGCTCAGTTTTATATTGAGTATATATTTTTTTTCTTTGGTTCAAGTTCATTCCGCAAATCTATTTTTAATACCAAAGTTATAAAATTTTAGATTAAATTAGGCAGACCATTTGCTTGTCACCAGCTCTATCTCTATGCTAATATAAAACATAAATTTATTTTTATTTTGGTTGTACACATAGGAATCGATTGATAATAGATAAGCTTAACCATGTAATTAGATGTTGAAATTATCAAAAATTAGGTAATTAATGTAAATTTAGTGACTAAAGGAACAATCAATCACTAAGTAGTGATGGATGGTTGATTCCGTCACTAATTAACGATGGATTGTTCCTTCCATCCCTAATTAGTGACAGATTGTTAATTTTGTCACTAATTGGTGACGGATAATCAATTCTGTTACTAGTTAGTGATGGACAAGCTTATCCATCACTAAATAGTGATGGATTGATCCTTTCGTCACAATTTTTTTTAAAAATTATATTGTAAATTTAGTAATAGAAGAAATAATCCATCACTAATTAGTAATGGATGGTCCATTTCGTCATTAATTAGTGATGAATTGTTGATTTCATCACGAATCAGTGACGGAATTGATCATCCATCACTAATTAGTAATGAATTGTAAATAAATTATGATGGAAGGATCAATCCATCACTATATATTTAGTGATGGATAAGCTTGTTCGTCACTTATTTAGTAATGGTAAGCTTGTCCATCACTAATTTAGCGATGGATACTTAATCTGTCACATAATACTTTTTAAAAAAAATATTTATATATTAAAATTTTAGTGACAGAAAAAGCGTCTGTCACAAATTACTAAAAATTAATTCATTACTAAAAATTTTGCACCAATTCTACCCGCCATATTTTAGAAACGGATACAATATTTGTCACAAATTCGTCACAAAAATCATCATAGAACCGTCACAAATCCATCAAAAAATTAGTCTTTATTTTTTAAAGTAATATTTTTGACTAAATTAAGTTTTATCACTAATATTAATTTTACTCACTATATTATCACTAATATATTATAATTTAGTGATAAAAATTTTTATAACTAATTTTTGTTACTACGATACTATTTTCTTGTAGCGATTATAATTGTTCTCTTCATTATTCATCCAAGCAATGAAGCTCTCCCAAAGATGAACGCTAACTCAACTCCAGCAGCGGAACTTCTTCAACAATGCTTTCCGGTAGCGTGAGTCAATAATAAAAAATGCCACAGAAATTCAGGGGTTGACCATTTTATTAACAATGAGATCCCAGTGGCATTGCATGGGAAAAGAAGGGGTACAACAGGATATGCGTTGCTTGAATAATACATAATAAAATATTTCATTTTTTAATATCTTCTCACAATATCATCTAATATAATATTAACAATTTGATTTAAAATTTTTCTACATTTCTTCCACTGTTTTACAGTTTTCAAACGATTTTATTCATTAAATCAAACGGTAATACCACATGGTAATGCAGGCGCATACCATGCAGTGCCCACCCAAGCTCAGTCCAACTTCGAGTCAGTAAGAGACTTTAAGCAAGGTTCACCTTGGAAAAAACTTTTTGTGCACCGCATGATGAAAAAATACGTGCATCATGCACGATGATTGGTTTATGCGTATGTATGACTGCGTGTGCAATGCAAAAGGATAAAATATTCTAGATATATGCGTATGTGGATCAATCATCGTACATGATGCACAAAGACTCTTCCTTCACCTTGTCCCTTATTGTCCTTGTCATGCTGAAGAGAGCTTTGTGCTTGGGCCATATTGCTTCTCACCAGGCATAAAATTGGCTTGGTTAGGGATATGAGTTAAAGGAAAAGTCTTTGTACATCATCTTCGGTGCAGCAAGTTTTATGTGGGCTGCACCGCTCTTTCTTATTAGTCAATATGCATACGACACCCAATAAAAATGTTAAGACAACCTTACGACATTCCGACAAAAAAAATTACGACATTTCAGTTTTAAAATTACGACATCATAGTTATAAAATTACGACATCCGTTCAGAAAGCTAAAAAAAATTATGATATCCCATTTGTAAATTTACGATACCGTAGTTATAAAATTATGACATCCATTCAGAAAATGTGTCTGTACATAAATTTTTTTAAAAAGCTAACGTGCATTAATACTCGTTCAACTTTTTTTGGAATTTATGCATAGACACTCTTTCTGAGTGTGTCATAATTTTATAAATACAGTGTCGTAAATTTACAAATGAAATATTATAATTTTTTGGCTTTTCTGAATGAGTGTCATAATTTTATAACTACAATGTCATAAGTTTACAATTGAGATGTCATCTTAAATTTTGATATGACGTGCATTAATATCCGTTCAGCTTTTCTTTTGAAATTTATATACAAAAACTCTAATTTTATAAATATGGTATCGTAAATTTATAACCGGATGTCATAAATTTTTTGACTTTCTTAATGGGTGTCTTAATTTTATAACTACGGTGTCATAAGTTTAACTGGGGTGTCATCTTAAATTTTTACATGACATGCATTAATACCAATTCAGTTTTTTTTGAAATTTGTGTAACACAATGGGTGTCATAATTTTATAACTACGGTGTCATAAATTTATAACTGGGTATCGTAATTTTTTTTTGCTTTCTGAACTGAGTGTCGTTATTTTATAACTATGGTGTCGTAATTTTAAAACTAGGGTGTCGTAATTTTTTCAACCCGAATGTCATAAAGCTGTCTTAACATTTTTTAATGGGTGTCGTATGTCTATTGACCAATAAGAAAGGATGGTGTAGCCCACGTAGGACTTGCTGTACCGGATGCGATGTACAAAGTCTTTTCCATGAGTTAAATTAGTTAGTCCGGCCCATTTGACACTCGATGAGCGTTGAGTACCATGGTTTGGGCCGGCCCACAAACATCTTCATGATAGTAAATGCACAAGCCAATGAGTATTAAAATCTAAGTCAAATAACAAGATATATAACTTCCAAATTTTAATATTCAATTAGTTTTCAGACGAAGATCATGAAACTAATTTGTGATAAGCACCTAGATTTAAATATATTCAGAGAGGATGAGCCTTGGTGCAACATCAAATGGATTTATTGTGACCTCTACGTCCTGGGATTGAAACGCGTAAATCCTATGATGGTGTGAGCCTTGTACGCTAGACTGCTCTATTCACCTACGTTTAAAACACTTGGATATACAAGAAGATGTCATGTTAAAACTTAATCATCTAGGATGCAAGACTAAATTAGATTTGTAGGTAAACGTATATATAACACATTACTTGATGTAAAATAAAAGTTAGACCGCAGTCCAGTCAACCTGATTAAAGATGGATCAGGTCTGATGAAATCAAAAGGACAGGAGCTTGGTAATACGATGGCCCAAGCTGTGGATGTGAACTACTGTCTATTTGGAAACACTTAGCATCCGTGTTACATTGATACATAAAGTATGGATCTCCAAAACATATGATTTGTGGCATGTAGTTAGGTTAAAGTTAGTCTGTTGCATTTAATGGCTTGGACTGTAATTTTTAGGATTCCTGCTTTCTGATTGAACCAACTGAATTGAACTTCAAATCAAGTCAATTTAGCAAAAGCCTAATTCACCTAGACTAATAATATTTTCAATTTATAGGAGGAAGAATAATGAAAATTGACCTTGGCATCAATTGATGTCCAAGGGATTTCTTAATATAATAACTCTTGCAAAGTTAGAACTATTAAGCATACAAAGTTAGATGAATGCGGATAGAAGAGTTGATTGTTTTGTCCTTATTAGTTTCAGAAAAAAAGAAAAAGAGAAAAAAAAAGAGAGGAAGGTACAAACAAGTTGCAAGATTTTTTTATCTACATTTGACATGATAAAGAGGGGCTAATTTCATAAGCTGATCAGCAATTAGCCATAAGTAGCGGACAATAGGAGGGATATTGTTAAAAAGAGAAATAGAAGAGGTTTATCGTGAATTGAAGACAATCATACAGGCCTCATCACCATGTGCGAAGCTATTTGAGGATATATGCTTCAAGGTCAGGAAAGGAGAGAATTCATGGCAGCTGGTATGATACTTGTGAGAAGTAAATTGAAAGAACAAGGCAGTGTTTGATAGAAAAAATATTATTCATGGATAAGTGTATGGGATAGAGTTTATTCTCTTGCTATCCCTAAGGATATCCCTTGGCTATCCTATTGATCATATTAAATGCAAAAAGATAAATCCATACCTTCCAACAATGTTTTATATCACTCAACAGTCTTTCAAGTTGCTCCCATTCATAGAGAAATGACATTTCTCCTAAAAGAGGAGAGCAAATCCAGTAAATGCGTCTGCTCCTTTGCTGCAATATCTGGTACGATCGAAAACCTTTTCAAAATATGACATAATTATCAGAAAATTAGGGGTTTATGCAAAGAATATGCAGCAACAGAATCAAATCTAAGCTGATGACAGAAAGCAGGCTATGTTTCATGCTAATCAAGAACTTAATGATCTATAAATTCCTTAATAGGGGCAGCATGTCGTAGCCTTGCTATAAAGTTATACAAAAAGTGGCTGTTCTTAAAAAGATCAAAGTCTCTACTTGATTAGCTCTTCAGTATCAGCTTTAAAAGGGATCGTCAATTAGCTCTGAATGCCCAAAATTAAGCTAGATCTTGTCATTTTCTTCTACAGTGTCTGTGCCACTGTGATAGGTCGTGTAGAAATTAGCCTATCCAATGATAATTAAAAGCCGACAACTTAGTAGGAGGAAAACATGTTATTTTCATAAGAAATGCAGCACTGGAGTAAAAATTATCCATCAAGGGTGTCCCAACCCAGAAAATAGAGGACAGGAACAGTCACTTTATCAAGGAACTGCTGAAATGAAATGTCAAGGAGTTCAGCAAAAGGACGACAATGTGCTTGTTATCAATTGGAAAATCCGAATTGAGGCTTCTCGGACAAAGAGATGCCCCAGGAATGACAATCTTATAATCAACCCAATAAACTAATGTATCACTAATAGATGACGATTGATCAACAAATAACAACCAAGCAGCTTCAACTGGCATGTCTACCTTTTGACCAAATCAATGAAGATTTTGTACTATATAATTACTGGTAAATAGAATGTTATATAAAAGTCAGGACATGAAAGAACTGAAGGATATCAAAAGAACATAATTCTTGTGCAGATATCAGAAGAGATGGACAGGAGATACCTAAAAGAGTGCCTTTGCTTTTAGTGCAAAAGCCTTGAGTTTGTTAATTCAGCACTTAATCCAGCATTCTCCTGGAATGAGCAAGTAACTACTTGTTGTCAACTCACCTTCTCTTTTTTCTTGTCATTAACTTTACCATGTTCTTCAGCTTCCTCCCCAGTCTGGTTCACCAAAAAGCTTTCTCCCTCCTTCCCTTCTCTTGCAGTTCTATAGCATTTTGTCTGCCAAAAAAGATACTATAAATTTGTGCAACTTAAGAAGTATGAACTTACTTTCTCATCACCATGGCCCCCATCCAACCTTTTCCCATCCATTAGGCAGAATTGATTCCCTCAACAAAAATAAATAAATGTCCATTATTACAGACTTACAGTGGAACAGAATTCTTGTGCAGCATGGAAGAAATCAAGTACATAAGGATGATAAAGATATTAAATCAAGAAATGCTAGTGAAAATAGGCCGACAAAGTTTCAGCTTTGACAAGAATTTTTGAGAGAGTCAAACTTATGATCTAGAAAAAGAGGAGTTGCTGGACAACCACATAAATTGCTCATCCAACACCCAGTCTAAGCCCTAGACAAATTCTACTTGGACTGGACCACCCTTTTCTTCAACAATTAAAATATCTTATGCTGTTCTTTTGTCTTTGTTTCTGAACAAAACCTTATCCTCATTCTAAATTGAGTGATGGTAAATGGTAGCAATTCTAGTCATGCCATGATTCTCGACACTGCATTATTACAGGAGGTAAGCTTGTAAAGATGACTAATATTTTAACAACTGGTGTCCCATATGATTGAGAGATTCAGGTGTACGAGCCTCCTCAATTATTTATCCAATTTATTCCTTCCCTTTCCCCCTATTTGTTGAGGAACAAAACTTAGAACTTGCATGATATGGCACCAGACAGATAGAGCTACAAAAATCAGTCAGTCGCACCAGAAACATTGACCACCAGCTGGTCCAGAAATGGATCCACTAAACCAGAAATAGCAGTAAATCTAACATCACCAAACATCAGAGATTGAACCCAACTTAAATATAGAACAATCAGGATACTTATTTGCCACGTTGGACATGCATATGTGCCGTATCGGATCCATCTAAATATAGGATACCGTCACATCACCTATTTTGGAGCATCCAGTTTTTCTTCCTGGCATGTCACGAATTATATGTAGAAGGATAAAGAATGCAGTATTGGTGGTCAACACCAATAAGATCGAGAGCCAAGATTCCCCTGTAATGATTACTTTCGCCTTCTTTGATCTGTTCAGAATTCAACAAGGATAGATGAAAGCCACTAATAATTAAAGTAGAGTAGTTAAAATTAAGAGTTTCCTATTGCATATATGTGATTGCTGCATCCTTATTAATCTTAAAAAAGATTGAAAGAGACGAATAAATTGCACAAGATCTTGTGGATCTAAATGCGGCACAAGAACGAGGTCTAGGTATGAATAATTTGAATCAGACCTTTCATGCAACAGGAAGGATGGTGACAGGAATGAGAAAAATAGGAGGGCCTTGTGAGTCGAAGACAAAATAAAATGGTCAAGGCCATGTGCCCAATAGTACTGAAGATATGCTGGATATTTGGACTTGTGCAGCAAGGTCAGGAAAGAGAAAACTAGGCCTAATGATAACCAGTGTGGGAAATTGAGAAAGGAAACGTCTCAACGAATGAAGGGCAAGCTATGAATGGTAATCAGTTTGGATGAGTTTAGCTGGTCATGGTTATGCGATCTCAATTCCAACCTTTTGGCTTTGTTGTTAGCTTGACTCCTGAATCACTTATTAAGTGAGATAATACATCAAAGAAAGTTACAGTCATGCAACTAATGATGTTGCGGAAATCAGATCAATAAACAAATCAAAGCAATAAACAAACAAAGGAACACCAAGAATTTACGTGGTTCGATCATGGTGATCTACATCCACGGGCAAGGCAAACAAAGTTCCATTATCAAAAGAGAGGATGAGGTCTCAAAACCCTTACAAAACCCTTACAGAAGTTTTTACATGTATATCTATATATATACTCCCCAAAAAAATACTTCCATAAAATAAACCCTAGCGGACCGGTTTGGTCCGGGCCCAACAAGAATATCGGGTCGGGTCAAAACACTGGGCCCAATATATAAAATTCAAGACATATTTAACAAATCTCCACCTTGGCTTGAATTTAACAAACTAGAAGTTGAACATATTCTCCCAGCATCCCTAAGCCTACGTGAGCTAACTCGGTGTAGGAAACAAGGGATGCAACGAAAAAACATATCCACTTCAGGAAAAATAAAATAGAACTTTCATTCACCTCGCCACCAAGCTCCAGAAGGAGCAAACCTCAAACAAGCATGCCAATCAAGTCCAAGCAATGCTTAAACTTGTTGGCGGGAACCATCTTGGTCAGCATATCAGCAGGATTGTCAGCAGTATCAACTTTTTTTACTGTAATATTTCTCTCAGTAAATGCCTCTCGAATAAAATGATACTTGATATCAATGTGCTTAGTCCTCTCATGATATGCTTGATTTTAATCAAGCAAATAGCACTCTGATTGTCACAAAAGACAACTGAATTGTCTTCCTACTTGAGCCCAAGTTCTTGAACAAGATTTCGTAACCAAATAGCTTCTTTTACTGCTTCTGCTGCTGCCATATACTCTGCCTCTGTTGTAGACAAAGCAACTGTTGACTGTAAAGTTGATCTCCAACTTATAGCCGAGCCAGATAATGTGAAAAGATAGCCAGTCAAAGATCTTCTCTTATCAATATCCCCGGCATAATCAGAATCCACAAATCCCACAATAGAAGTACAGTTAGAACTATTTCTATCAAACATTAGGCCCAATTTTGTGGAGCCTCTAAGATACCTAAGTATCCATTTCACTGCCTGCCAATGAACCTTTCCAGGATGTGCCATATATCTGCTCACCACACTAACTGCCTGTGCAATGTCGGGACGAGTGCATACCATAGCGTACATCAAGCTACCAACTGCACTGGAGTATGGGACAGAAGACATTGCAGCCTTCTCGACCTATGACTGAGGTGAATGTATAGCTGAGAGTCTAAAATGTGATGCTAAAGGTGTACTGACATGCTTAGAGTTTTGCATGCCAAACTTCTCAAGTACCTTCTCAATATATCTCCTTTGTGAGAGATATAACTTACCTGCTTTTCTGTCTCTCTGAATCTCCATTCCTAAGATCTTCTTGGCAGGACCCAAATCTTTCATTTCAAACTCCTTACTGAGACATTTCTTTAAGATCAACACATCCGTCATGTTCTTTGCAGCAATGAGCATGTCATCCACGTATAAAAGGAGATAGACAAAGGAGTTATCTGACACCTTCCTGAAGTACACACAACTATCATAGCTGCTCCTATGATAACCGCTCCGTGTCATAAAACTGTCGAATCTTTTATACCACTGTCTTGGAGACTGCTTCAAACCATACAATGATTTCTTCAATCGACATACATGATCTTCCTTGCCTTCTACATAATAGCCCTCAGGCTGGGCCATATACATAGTCTCCTCAAGCTCACCATGCAAAAAGGCTGTCTTCACATCGAGTTGCTCAAGCTCTAAGTCAAATTGAGCAACTATAGCCAGCAACACACGAATAGAAGTGTGTTTCACAACAGGAGAGAACACTTCATCATAATCAATTCCCTCCATCTGATTGTAACCTTTAGCTACAAGTCTTGCCTTGCATCTACTAATTTCAACGCCTGGAATACCTTCCTTTTTCTTAAAGACCCATTTACACCCAATGGCTCTTTTTCCTTTAGGCAATGGCACCAAGTCCCAAGTCTGGTTCTTGTGAAGTGATTCCAGTTCTTCAGCCATAGCAACAGTCCACTTTTCTGATTCCGAACAAGTAACAGCTTCAGTATAGGTAGATGGTTCCTGAATACCCATATCTTCTGCTGTCGTAACGGCATAAGCCACCAGATCAGAAAACCCATATTTTTGAGGGGGTTGAATCTCCCTCCTTTCTCTGCCAGTAGCAATAGAGTATGGCTGCTCCACCTCATCTTGAGCTTCCTCATCTGAACTAGAATCAATAGTAACAATTTGCTCGCTCAAATCATTTTGAGAGCCCTTTTTTCGAAGCTCGACCTGAACCTCCACCTCATTTGTATCACTCTCATGGTTTCCTGCAGACTCATCAACAACATTCCTTTGATCTAGCATAAACTTTTCATTAAAAGTAACATCCCTACTAATAATGAATTTAGGTGAATTAGGTTCTATGCACGACAGACGATAACCCTTCACGCCATCAGCATAACCAACAAAGATACACTTCTTTACTCTAGGTTCAAGTTTACCATCCTTAACATGATAGTAAGCAGGGCATCCAAAAACCTTTAGATTTGAATAATCACAAGGCTTACCTGACCACATCTCAAAAGGAGTCTTGCATTCAATTGCTGTTGAAGGAGAACGATTAACCAGATAGCAAGACGTGTTAACTGCTTCAGCCCAAAAAGCCTTTTCAATGCCAGCATTAGAGAGCATGCATCTTGCCCTCTCCAATAGAGTTCTGTTCATCCTTTCTGCCACTCCATTTTGCTGTGGAGTGTACCTGACTGTACGGTGTCGAACGATACCTGCATCTGCACAGAATTCATTAAAATCACCACCACAGAACTCAAGACCATTATCGGTCCTCAGACGTTTGATCTTCTTCCCCGTCTGGTTCTCAACAAGGGCTTTCCACTTCTTGAAGGTTTCAAACACTTCACTTTTTCTTTTCAGAAAATAAACCCAAACTTTTCTGAAATAATCGTCAATAAATGTCACAAAGTAAAGAGCACCACTCTTAGATGGAACCTGTGCCGGTCCCCATAAATCAGAATGTATGTAGTCGAGTGTACCCTTCGTTGAATGTGTGCCTGTACTAAAACTGACCTTGCACTGCTTGCCAAGAACACAGTGCTCACAGAAATCTAGTGAGGTTGTCCGCTCACCACATAGTAAACCACGTTTACTCAAAACTGTCAAGCCACGCTCACTCATATGGCCCAAACGCATATGCCACAATTTTGTTCTATCATCAGCAGAAACAGAATTTGCTGTGCCAATCGAAGAACCCATAACTGTGCTACCCTGTAGATGATACAAGTGATTCACCTTGTTTCCTCTCATCACAACTAGGTTGCCTTTGGTGACTTTTAGAGCTCCACCTCCACCTGAGTACATACACCCAATGGAATCCAAACAGCTCAAAGAAATAAGGTTTCTCTTTAAGTCTGGTATGTGCCTAACTTCAGTCAAGGTTCTCACAACTTTGTCATGGCACTTAATCTGAATAGTACCAATTCCCACAATTTTGCATACTGTATCATTTTCCATAAAAACTGATTCACCATTCAATGGTTCGTATGTGGTGAACCATTCCCTATTTGGGCACATGTGATATGATGCTCCTGTATCCATTATCCAAACATCGTTTGAAAAACTAACAACAGAGCATGTCGTAAGAACTATGTCTGACACACTAGACTCATCTTTCTCAGCAACATTCGCCGCATCTTGACGTTGACTACGTTGCTTATTCTTTCTCTTGAGCACAGGGCAATCTGACTTGTAATGTCCTTTCTTGTGACAATAGTAGCATTCAACATTCGTCGTATCTCCAGGTGGCCTAGATTTTGAACGACCAACAGATTTCTTTCTAAAAGCTTTATCCTTCTTCTTGGCCCTACCTCTCACGAATAAACCATCTGCCCTGTCTCCACTAGTATTTCCATTCAATTTTGTTCTCAATTCTGTAGAATTCAAGGATGCTTTAACATCCTCTAGTGTTATGGATTCACGTCCATAAAGCATCGAGTTCACAAATTTTCGTATGAGGCAGACAATAAGCATAACACAATCAAAGCTTGATCTTCTTCATCGAGTTTAATATCTAGATTTTTCATATCCATAACAATCTTATTAAACTCATTCAAGTATTCCTTAATAGGCGTACCTTCTCGCATCTTTAGGGTATAAAGACGCTGCTTCAAATAAAGTCTCGATGTTAAAGATTTCTTCATGTAGAGACTTTCCAGTTTCTTCCAAAGACCGGCCGCTGTTTCCTCATCTGCGACTTCTCGCAAAACATTGTCTTCTAGAGACAACTGGATCGCACTATGTGCCTTCTCATCCATCTCTTCAATCTCAGCCGTGGTCATGTCATCTGTATAATTATTATCCAGTGCTCTAACAGATCCTTCTCGCTTCAATAAAGCCTTCATCTTTATTCTCCATAATCCGAAGTTGTTCTGTCCATCAAATGGTGCAATCTGAACTTCAAAGATGACATCCCAAAAAATTCCTAAGAACGAAACGATCTTTCTATTTTGATTGAAGAAGAAGAAGAGGTCCTTGGTATCCCGCTGCTAATTACACCGCCGAGGCCGAGCAAGTCCGATTGGCGATGGGGAATTCGCTAGGGTGCTCCGCCTCTGGCAAACAGCTGGTCTCGGCGGCGAGGGACGGCGATCTGGTGGAGGCCCAGATGCTGCTCGAGTTCAACCCTGGCCTCGCCAAGTACTCCACATTCGGCGGCCTCAACTCCCCCCTCCACTTCGCCGCTGCCAAGGGCCACAACGAGATAGTTATGCTGCTTCTCGATCTGAGAGAGTGGAGTCCTAAAACAGTTGGAATTTCAACTTCAATTGTCCACCAACTTCCTCTGGCCAAGGAGATCTTCTTGCCGATGCTCACCGACTTCACATCGCCTGACAGATCCCCTCCAAAGACGACGGTAGCGCGGACGAGGTGCGGACGAGTCGAAGAAGACCGTCAGAGAAGATCCGGACTCCCTAAAAAAAAAGGAAATAAGCGAGGAGAAACGAAAGTTCTCTAGGGTTAGGGTCACAGGTTGAGGGGAGAGAAGCGATGGCAGTGGATGCGGCCCGCCCAAACAAGCTCCGTTGGGGAGAGCTCGACGAGGACGACGGAGGAGACCTCGACTTCCTGCTGCCGCCGCTGGTGGTGCTGGGCCCTGACGAGAACGGGATCAAGAAGACGATCGAGTACCGCTTCGACGACGAGGGCAACAAGGTCAAGGTCACCACCACCACTCGTGTTCGCAAGTTCGCCCGCGCCCGCCTCAGTAAGCGCGCCCTCGAGCGCCGCTCCTGGCCCAAGTTCGGTGACGCCGCTCACGAGGACGCCGGCAGCTGCCTCACCATGGTCTCCACCGAGGAGATCGTTCTCGAGAGGCCCCGTGCCCCAGGTAGCAAAGCTGAATTTCGATCGAAGACCAGATCTCCTATTCGAGCCTCCGCGTCGAACGCAACTGCTGCGCACCCTCCAAGCCATCGCCGCACCGCTCAGATGAGAGAAGAGGAGATTAGGGTTAGGTTTTTCCCCCTTTTTTTTTCAACAAAATTGTTTCCGAACCATGGCTCTGATACCAGTTTGTTGCGGAAATCAGATCAATAAACAAATCAAAGCAATAAACAACAAGGAACACCAAGAATTTACGTGGTTCGATCATGGTGATCTACATCCATGGGCAAGGCAAACAAGTTCCATTATCAAAAGAGAGGAGAAGGTCTCAAAACCCTTACAAAACCCTTACAGAAGTTTTCACATGTATATCTATATATACTTCTTAAAAAAATACTTCCATAAAATAAACCCTAGCGGACCGGTTTGGTCCGGGCCCAACAAGAATATCGGGTCGGGTCAAAACACTGGGCCCAATATATAAAATTCAAGACATATTTAACAAATGAGGTAGATGTTGGATAAGCGGCATGAAACATGTTTCTCACTATTATCCAACATCTACCTCATATTCAGTTATGATGATTGGTTTGAACCTCCTGCTTAGATGGGATTGGGTAAACATTCAACATATGGAGGTCGGGCTCATTGTTAACATGACTTCCTCTCAGGTTTGCTGTCATCCTAATCTATATCAAGTCCAACTCAATGTTGTCATGCATAGCCTCAGAGGTTTTCTGCTGTCCCAATTCATATCATAACAATCTTGTATTATTCGCCATTAATAAGCCACCTTAGAAAGAATTAGAGGTTACAAACTTTGAATACAATTAACGGGAAACAATTCATATCATAACTAAATCTCTATAAATAGCTTGGAACCAGAGAACCAAGTTCTCTTCTCTTCTTTTCTTTTTCTTCTCTTCCTCTTGTTCCTGGTGCAAGCCGGACTCTGCCCGAACCACACCAGAGTTTGGAACGGCGCCAGCAATAAGGTAAGATTTTGATTTAAGGACGCGATCAAGACCTCTGTTTTAAAATCCAAACCTCTGTTCCTCCTCTTCTCATTTCTTCTCTCTATTCTTCTGTCTTCCTCTTCATGCCACGGATCATAACGGCTGCACTTAGATTCGAGCTGAAGGTTGGTGCCGGATTTTTACTGGTGAACCGCCTCCTTCCTTCTCTCTGGTAAGTCAAGATCTCCATGTCCTGTCTGTTAAAGCTGCAGTAGATTAGCTAGGAGAGGTTTGGTTAGAGCTAGTGAACTGTGATCCTAGCTCGTCTAAGGTTATGGGTCGTGAATCCAAGATTTGATGGGCTCTTGGTTGCTTGTGATCAGAATGGCAAAACCCTCAAAGTCTTTGGGTAGATCGGTGATCAAAGATCACCTGGTTTTCTTTGGCCAAGGTTATCTGGGACAACGATCTTCTTAAGAAATGTTATCCGGCTAACTGGGTTAATCGGGGATCAAACTTAGGAAAGTTGCCAAGGAAAACCAGCGATCGGGCTTTGATCATGGAAGAAGAGGAAGGCAGAGTCTTTGGTAAGAAGAGGAAGGCAGAGTCTTCTTATCCTGGCTAACGGCTCAAAACATTTGAGCTGAACCCATTCTGTTTAGATTGAGTTACTGCAGTCTAAGGTAATTCAAAACTATGGAATTGAACCAAGCTGGTTAACCCAATTTGGTGTAATAACCTGAACCAAATCAGAACACCAAATTTAGCTTAGTTCATTGGAACAGAAATCAAATTAAGTCAAATTGAATGAACCTGAATTAATCCAGTCTTAAATATTATTGGACCATAATGCTGTATGTGAATAATTAATGTGGGTTTAGACCAAGACACAATGAATTTGGTTTAAATAGGCTTTAATAAGTTAAACCAATTAATCGGAACCAAATTTGGATCTGGGATCTGGTTCAATCTCAGTTGAACCAGAAATTGATTGGATTTAAGTATCTTGAACCAAAATGTAATTAATGAACTAAGTACTTGTTACGTTTAGTTAATGAGGAACTAAGAGAATTGGTTAGGCTGGGAATAATAAAATAAATTGGGATTAAGGGAAATAAGAACCTAATTAAATTGCAAATGAGTTACTTAAGCTAATTAAGCTTAGGTAGAAGTGGTAATTTAATAATTATGAATAAGAAAGTGGTTAGACATTAACTTGTATCATTAGATAATAATTTAACTTTGAAATAAAGATAGTTAAGCATAAGTTAGCAAACATTGGAATAGAGAGGTATAGTGGTAATTTTACAGATATAGGCCAAAAGGGCATAACGATAATATTTTAATTCTAAATTTTAATAAAATGATTAATTGTTTATGTTTAATTATAAGTGATTAGTGAATGGTTGATTTGATTAAGAAGATTAATTTGGATTAATAATCCAAGATAGAAGTTCTTTACTTATTATTATGCAACATTTTTTATGTTGAGCATGCTTGCAGACATCATGAATTTATTTTTAGATTTCTCAGCATGTTTTAATTGTGCACGATGGTTTATTTGGGAAGTTGTTATATATGCTGTGGTATATTATTTTGGTTATGAAATGGTTTTGACTTTAATTTGAGATATATGGATATGATATATTAAGTTATATTGTTTTTATTATAGTATGGTTATGGCTTGGATGATATGATGATGGTGGATTAGATTGAGATGTGATAATGGTGGCATCGAAAAAGGATAGTTTGGAAAAAAGCTAATGTTGAATAATCAATATTGATAATTTACTATTGTACGTGATACTAGTTTTAACAAGATTGACCTAAATCGGTAGTACTGAAAAAGGACTGAAGGCCGAGTAATGGCTAAAGTCTGAGTGGCACTGGTGTAGAATCAGTTATGAATTATTAGTCAAGTTTAATATACTAGGCACTAGTATATGAACCAATCTGTACATGTGTATATCGCTAGGTTAGGTTATTAGACACAGATTACTGGTATGCGGTTTGTTAGTATATATTGTCAGTATATTGATGCATATGAGAATGACTTAGTTAATGTCATGGATGTTTAAGATTATGGATTTGATGTTTATTGTTGATATATGGTACTAGTTCTAGTAAGATTGTATGTATCGACAACACCAAGAGGAATTGAAAGTCGAGAGCGAGTGTAGAATCAGCCATGAACTATTGTCTGAGTTTAATATGTTGGACACTAGTATAGGAATCGACCTGTATGTTTGTATATCATTAGGTCAATTGTTAGGCATGAACTTCTGACATGAGATTGTTAGCATGGATTTTCAATATACAAATGATTGTGATGTGATATGGATATGTTGATAATTTTGGTATTTAATGTGGCTTATGTTGGTGTTTGTTTGGTTTCATGGTTTTACAGTTAGTTTTATTGATATGTTATGCTACTCTTTATAAAAAATTATTTTGTTATATAATTTATTTGAATTTTTTTGGTATATTCATAATAGTATATGTAGAATTTCTATTAGGCTTTTAACTCATTATTCACTCAGTTATCATGTTTCAAAGGATGATAATGTTTATGATTGGATCCAGACTTGAATGTTGGGCATCAGGAGTAAGATTAGTATATATTTTTAATATTATAAATATATTAATATGTACATTGAGGTTGACATACAAATATCTATGTATTAATTGATAATTTATGATAATATTATGAGATTTATGAATTTAGTTTTTGCTGATATTACCTCGATTGTTATTATATTATTTATATAGGATAGTACTTGGATCAAGCTTCGTATCAGGGTCGCAATATCAATAGAGTACTATTACAAATATCAATAGAGTACTATTCTTCTGCGCTTACTCTCCACCATGATACAATCACTCAATGCTACATTTTTATGATATGGTTGATCCAACGCCGTTAGAATAAACGGTAACGGTGACTGACGGAGGCCCTCTCGGCCCCCTGAGGCCCCCTCGGTATCGGACTTCATGAACAGTATCTCAACCCCCGAGACCCCCTCCGGTCCCGGACTTCATGAACAGCGCTCGGCCTCGAGTTTCGCTCTTGGCCTCGAGCCTCAACCTCTGAGACCCCTCCGGTCCCGAACTTCATGAATAGTATCTTAACTTCCGAGACCCCCTCCGATCCTGGACTTCATGAACAACGCTCGGCCTCGAGCTTCACTCTCGGCCTCAAGCCTCAACCTCCGAGACTCCCTCCGATCCCGGACTTCATGAACAATATCTCAACCTCTGAGACCCCCTCCAGTCCTGGACTTCATGAACAACGCTCGACCTCGAGCTTCGCTCTCGGCCTCGAGCCTCAACCTCCGAACCCCCTCCGGTCCCGGACTTCGTGAAAAGTATCTCAACCCTGGAGACCCCCTCCGGTCCCGGACTTCATGAACAGCACTTGGCCTCGAGCTTCGCTCTCGGCCTCGAGCCTCAACCTCCGAGACCCCCTCCGGTCCCGGACTTCATGAACAATATCTCAACCTCCGAGACCCCCTCCGGTCCCGGACTTCATAAACAACGCTCGGCCTCGAGTTTCTCTCTCGGCCTCGAGCCTCAACCTCCGAAAACCCCCTCCGATCTCGGACTTCATGAACAATATCTCAACCCCCGAAACCCCCACGGCCTCGGACTGCATGCACAACGCTCAGCCTCGAGTTTCGCTCTCGGCCTTGGACTGCTTGAACAGTGCCCGGTACGTGGTATGGCCCTTGAGCCCTGAAACCTATAGCCTCGGGCCACCTGGCATGCCCACATGGTCCATCGTCCATCTGTAGCAGCATGTGGCCATGCCTTATAACGGCATATGGTCCATCACATGTACGAGACTGTGCATGACCATACCCCGTTACAGCGTACAATTCACCACCCGCCCACAACTGTGCACGGTCACATCCGGCAACAGCACGCATCAGGTACAGCTACAGCCACCGGACACTTGTGAAGCCGTACTGATAGATAACACAGGATACCTCCGACACGCACGGTGACAGTACGACCCGTCACTGTCAGCCTCACCCTTTTTGTCCATTATAGGACGAGGTACCTCAAAATTAGCTATCTTCTGGAACGGAAAGGTGGATCTTCGAACATGTATAAGAGCGCACACTCTCACTGTAAGTAGGGATCCAAGAAATGAGGTTTTCTAGCTTCTTCCCACTAGTTAAACCCTAACTTTTAGCTTCCTTCTGCTAGTCAGTTCTCGTCTGTTCCCGAGTGAATAACTTGAGCGTCGAGGGTCCCACCGGAGCATCCGATCTCCGGGGACTTTTCTTGCAGGAGTCCGGTGAGGAGGATGTACATTTCCCGGCGTTTGAAGAAAGTGACTCAGTATCAACAGATTGGCACACCAGGTAGGGGTGTAAAGAGAAAGATATCGAACCTGCAATCTGCAACCTCTCTCTCCCTGAGCTCTTGAGCCATGGTGATGACCCGTGCGAAAGGGGTCTCTGTCAGTTGCGCTGGGGGGCAGGATCAAGGAGCTGATCCGCTGGCGGTTGGCCCCTCAGCTGCCCCAGCTGGTGTCCCTGCACCACCGCATCTCCAGGCGGCTGGACCTTCCACTCCTCCGATCGACGTCTCCATGCCTCCTCCACAGCAGCTTCAGGAAGACCGGCTTGCCACCCTAGCCATGCAAGTTCAATCCTTGGTGGCAGCAGTTCAAGGTCTGCAGCACCAGCAGGCAGCCCCGCGGTAGCCGAAGCCATTCCCATCGGTTCCGGGGGTGGTGCAACCCAGCCAACATTCCTCCCAGAGGAGATCGCTGGTCCCGTAAGCTCGCCACCGCCATGCTTCACCCAAGCCTCACCACCGGGGAGCCTTCAAGAGACCCCGATCACCTTCTCATCACGCCAGTGTTTCTCCCAAGCGACGACACGAGAAGGAGGCGGAGCGCCCTCGTCGACATCGCCGTCACTCTTCCCCATCCTTAGAATCCTTGAGAGAGGGGTCCTTCGATGGCAGGATAGCCCGTCGAGCCGAGCATCGACTCGACGAGTACAACCAGCGGTTGAAGGAACTCAGCCGCCAGATCACCCACCTGCCAGAGGCGGACTACGACAGCTGACCTCCGTTGTCCCGCCGTATCATGGAAGAGCCCATCTCCACCCGATTCCGCCTCCCTCAGCTGGATCCATATGACGGGACCACAGATCCCCTGGACCACCTAGAAAGTTACAAGGTTCTCATGCAGGTCCAGGAGGCAACCGATTTGCTCATGTGCATTGCCTTTCCTGCCACTCTGAAGAAAGACGCTCGAGCATGGTACTCTCGCCTATCGCCACGGAGTATCGATTCTTTTCGCCAGCTGGAGAGGGCCTTCTTAGCCATTTTGATGCCTGTCGAAAGATTCCAAGGGTAGCTGACAGCCTCTTCTCTGTCCAGTAGAAGAGCGGCGAGTCCCTGCGAGACTACGTCGCTCGATTCAAGGAGGCAACCCTGGAAGTCTACAATCTTGAGGACTCAGTGGCCACTTTGGCCTTGAAGCGAGGGCTTCGTCCGTCTCGCTTCGCATACTCTCTTGACAAGAAGCTCGGTTCCTACGCCAAACTCTTGACCCGGGCCCAGAAGTATATCCGCACCACGAGGCTGATTCCTCTCGGCGCGAGGCTAGCGGGAGTGTCCTCAAGAAGCAGCTCACCCTGAGCCCGCTGAAGTCCGGCCCAGGAAGCCCGAACCTCCCTATCGACCAGACAACCGTCCTTGAGCTCCTGCGCAGAGGGACGGTCCTTACACCCCTTTGCTTGCTCCCATCTCCCACATACTGCTTGAGATAGAGGGCGAGTCGTACCTGTCACGCCCTCCTCCACTAAACCCGAAGATCCCCCGCAACAAGAATTTGTACTGCCGCTACCATCGGGATCACGGCCACGACACCGACAACTGTCGTCAGTTGAAGAAGGCAATAGAGGATCTTATCCAGCGTGGCCACCTGGGAAGTTCATTCAGAGGAACAACCTAAGTGCTTCTGGTCTGTCGGCGCCTCGCTACCGGTGAATGACAATACTCCGACTGAGAAGACGGTGGCGATGATTTCCTGGGAGACAGGTGGCCGCCCAAGAGGCCAAGGGGGGAGGGGGAGTTAGATCCTGTAATCCCTTTTTCAAAAGGGACTTAGAGGGGGTGGTAAATAAAAATGATGATAGCATCGTTATATCATGACGATTGCTAAACATCCTGTAAAAAGAATTCTGGTTGATAGTGGGAGCTCGGTGGATGTTTTGAGTTATGATGCTTTTGTTCCCATGAACCTGTCACCCGACCTGCTTCGGCCTGTCGCCATGCCCCTGATGGGGTTCACTGAGATTCTGTGAAGTCGAGGGGGAGATCACTCTTCCTGTCATGGCTGGCACGGCTCTGCACCAAAGTACAGTCTTTATGAGCTTTCTGGTGGTCCGGGTACCCCTCGCCTATAATGCTATCCTCGGAGACCTGAGCTTAATCTTTTGGACGCTATCATCTCACCAAGAGGCTACTCGTGAGGTTTCCACCAGTGAAGGAGTTGGGAGATGCTGGGGGAGCAGAACCTGCCCCACTTTGCTGCCACATGGCCGCTAGTCCACAGGGAGTGATGCCTACACCTGCATCAGAAGCGCTAGACCCTCGGGACCTGAGAGAAGAGGAGAGCCGGCTGAGTGCCTGCTGGCCTTCCCTCTTGGAAAGGACCCAGCAAAGACAATCCAGATCGGAGCTCTGCTCCCGAGGAAGCTCGCAACCAGCTCCTCTCTTTCTTGCGAGCCAATGTCGACGTCTTCGCCTGATCGACGTCCGACATGCCAGGCATCCCAGAAGAAGTGATTACCCACCAGCTCAACGTCAAGCTGGAGTGCCGACCCATTCGGCAGAAGAGAGCTTCGCCCCTGACAGACAGAAGGCTGTGGATGAGGAGGTGCGAAAGCTGTTAGCAGCCGATCATGTCTGTGAGGTGCACTACCCCGACTGGCTGGCGAATGTTGTGATGGTTCGCAAGGCCAGCGGGAGCTAGAAGATGTGCATGGACTTCACCGATCTCAATAAGGCGTGCCCCAAAGATAGCTTCCCACTGCCCCGGATCGACTAGCTAGTGGACGCTACGTCGGACACGAAACTCTCAGCTTCATGGACGCATTCTCAGGATACAACCGGATAAGAATGGACCCAGCTGATGAAGAGGCCACCTCCTTTATTACTGAAAAAGGGATTTACTGCTACAAGGTGATGCCGTTTGGGCTGAAGAATGCCGGGGTGACCTATCAGAGGTTGATGAATAAGGTCTTTAAGGACCAGATCGAGCATAACATGGAGGTGTATGTGGATGATATGCTAACCAAAAGCACCAATGCTGCTGACCACGTCGCCGATCTCGCAGAGACCTTCAACAACCTGCACCGGTACCAGATGAGGCTGAACCCCTGCAAGTGTGCTTTCGGGGTGGCGACAGGTAAGTTTCTGGGCTTTATGGTGACTCAGCATGGGATCGAAGCCAATATGACAAGATCCGGACCATCTTGGATATGAGGCCCCCAGCTAATAAAAAGGAGGTGCAATGCCTAACCGGGAAGGTGGCGGCCTTGAGTTGCTTCATGTCAAGATCGATAGAAAGGTGCCTGCCCTTCTTTAAGGCGCTGCGCAAGGTCAACAGCTTCGAGTGGATAAAGGAGTGTCAGGATGCCTTTGAGGAGTTGAAGCAATTTTTATCCACCCCCGTTGTTGTCCAAGCCAAGGAGTGGGGAGGAGCTCTTCCTGTATCTCGCAACCTCCTCCGAGGCCGTCAGTTCTGTGCTCATGCATATGGATGCCGACGGAGTGCAGAAGCCGGTCTACTACACCAGCAAGGTACTTCATGATGCCGAGACCAGATATTCTAGGATTGAAAAGATTATCTTCACCCTGGTGGTCTCTGCCCAATGCTTCCGACCCTACTTCCAAGCTCATCCCATCGTGGTGCTCACGGACCAACCTCTTTGGACCATCTTATCCCGTCCTGACACCTCTGGTTGGCTAGCCAAGTGGGCCATCAAACTGAGCGAGTTTGACTTGTCTATCCGATCGAGGTCTGCCATGAAGTCTCAAGTATTGGCTGATTTTTGGTCGAGTGCACTTGGGCCAAGGAGTGTTCGGAGGAATTGTGTCCGGAGGCACACATGGAGTCCTCCTCGGCTGAGGAAGCAGGAAAGGAAGAATGGATCTTGCATGTGGATGGAACAGTAAATTCTCAGGGAAGTGGAGCCGGGCTCATCCTCACGAGTCCCGAGGGGGAGGTGGTGGAGTATGTCCTTCGGTTTCTGTTCCCAGCCACCAATAATCAGGCGGAATATGAAGCCCTATTGGCGGGGATGAAGCTGGTTGGGGAGCTCAGTGCGGAAGGGCCTTCACGGACTCCAAGCTTGTCTCCGAGCAGGTTGCTGGGGAATACGAAGCCAGAGACCCGATCATGTCCCGTTACCTGAGCAAGGTGCAATCGCAAGCCTCTCAGTTCTCTTACTTCCGCGTCAGCTTATCCCCTGGGCGGAGAATGCTAGGGCCGATGCGCGGTCCCGTTTGGCCACCTCAGCCGACGGGACCCTAGGAAGAACGTATGTGGAGGACCTGCAGACCCCAAGCATTGAAGCTGCAGATGAAGTACTGCCGGTCGAGCAAGGGCCCTCCTGGATGGATGCCTACGTTCGATATTTGACTGACGACACTCTCCCCAAAGACCCCGCTGAGGCCAGACTACTCAGGCGGCGGGCCCCGAAGTTCTTGATGATGGACGAGAAGCTTTATCAAAGATCATTTTCTTACCCGGTCCTCAAGTGCGTTGGACCAGCCGAAGCAAACTACATCTTGCGGGAAATCCATGAGGGCATTTGCGGAGTCATCTGGGGGGCAGAGCCCTAGCTTACAAGGCCGTACGATAGGGATATTACTGGCTGACCATGAGGAAAGACGCGGTCGAGCTTGTTAAGAAGTGTGATAGCTGCCAGCGCCACGCCAATATTCAGCGATAGCCGGCATCTCAGCTGACCCCCCTGGCGGCACCTTGGCCCTTCGCCCAGTGGGGTATGGACATCTTGGGACCATTCCCACCAGCCTCCGGATAGCACAAGTTCCTCATGGTGGCCATCGATCACTTCACTAAGTGGATTGAGGCCAAAGCCCTTGCTAAGATCACTGAGAGCAAGGTGAGATCCTTCTTTTGGAAGTCTATCATATACCGGTTCGGACTACCACATACTCTGGTCACCAACAATGGCCGGTAGTTCGACAATGCACGATTCCGAGGATTCTGCACCGAACTAGGCATCCATCAGAGATTCCCTTCTGTCGGACACCCTCAGACCAACGGAGTGGCTGAGGTAACCAATCGCATCATTCTCCAAGGACTGAGAACCCGACTAGATGATTGCAAGGGATGGTGGGTGGAGGAGCTCCATGATGTGCTATGGGCCTACCATACAATGCCACGAGTCCCCACCGGAGAGACCCCATTCAGCCTGGTCTTTGGGTCTGAGGCGTCATTTCGGTGGAGATAGGCTCCCCGAGTCCTCGGGTGGAGTCATATAGTGAGGAAGACAACCCGGACTGGCTGTGAGCCAACCTTGACCTGGTGGAGGAGGTGTGAGACTGAGCGCGGCTCCGAATGGCGGTCTATCGACAACGAGCTGCCAAGTATTACAACGCCTGCGTGCGCCCCAAGACTTTCCTGCCGGGAGACCTGATCCTTCGATGAGCCGAAGTCTTGAAGCCGACGAAGGAGGCAAGCTGGCTCTGAACTGGGAGGGGCTCTACCGGATCACCGAAGCACTCCGTCACGGAGCATACAAGATTGAAGAGCTGGATGGGAGGCCGCTCCTCCGGATGTGGAACGCTGATAACCTTCGTCGGTATTATCAGTAGTGCATTTCCTTCTTACATTAAATACCATGCCTGTATTCTTTTGGGTTTTTGCCCCTCATTTCATATTAATGAACTTAAGTTCTAGTATCTCAGTTTTTCAACCAAAAAGCCCTGGGCCAGCCAGGCACAAAGCCCAGTGTACCACTGGCAGAGCAATGTACCATTGGCTCTCAACAACAGCCCGACCCCGATCGGCAACAAAAGTCCGAGGCCAGCTCGGCACCTAAAGTCCTGGACCAGCTAGGCAAAAAGCCCTGGGCTAGCCAGGCACAAAGCCCAGTGTACCATTGGCAGAGCGATGTACCATCGGCTCTCAACAACAAGCCCGACCCCGATCGGCAACTAAAGCCTAAGGCCAGCTCGGCACCTAAAGCCCTGTGCCATCCAGGCACAAAGCCCAGTGTACCACTGGCAGAGCGATGTACCATCAGCTCTCAACAACAAGCTCGACCCCGGTCGGTAACTAAAGCTCGAGGCCAGCTCGGCACCTAAAGCCCTGGGCCAGCCAAGCAAAAAGACCAGTGTACCATTGGCAGAGCGATGTACCATCGGCTCTCAACAACAAGCCCGAACCTGATCGGCAACTAAAGCCCGAGGCCAGCTTAGCACCTAAAGTCCTGGGCCAACCAGGCACGAAGCCCAGTGTACCACTAGCAGAGCGATGTACCATCGGCTCTCAACAACAAGCCCGACCCGATCGGCAACTAAAGCCCGAGGTCAGCTCGACACCTAAAGCCCTGGGCCAGCCAGGCAAAAAGCCCTGGGCCAGCCAGGCACAAAGCCAAGTGTACCACTGGCAAGCAATGTACCATCGGTTCTCAACAACAAGCCCGACCCCGGTCGGCAACAAAGCCCGAGACCAGCTCGTCACCTAAAGCCCTGGGCCAGCCAGGTACAAAGCCAATGTACCACTGGTAGAGCGATGTACCATCGGCTCTCAACAATAAGTCCGACCCGGTCCACAACTAAAGCCCAAAGCCAGCTCGGCACCTAAAGCTCTGGGCCAGCCAGGAAAAAGCCCTGGGCCAGCCAGGCAAAAAGCCCAGTGTACCACTAGCAGAGCAATGTACCATCGGCTCTCAACAACAAGCCCGAACCCGATCGGCAACTAAAGCCCGAGGCCAGCTCGGCACCTAAAGCCTGGGCCAGCCAAGCAAAAAGCTCTGGGCCAGCCAGGCACAAAGCCCAGTGTACCACTAGCAGAGCGATGTACCATCGGCTCTCAACAACAAGCCCGACCCCGGTCGGCAACTAAAGCTCGAGACTAGCTCGGCACCTAAAGCCCTAGGTCAGCCAGGCACAAAGCCCAATGTACCACTGGCAGAGTGATGTACCATCAGCTCTCAACAACAAGCCCAAACCTGATCGGCAACTAAAGCCCGAGGCCAGCTCGGCACCTAAAGCCCTGGGCCAACCAGACACAAAGCTCAGTGTACCACTGGCAGAGCGATGTACCATCGGCTTTCAACAACAAGCCTGACCCCGGTCGGCAACTAAAGCCCGAGGCCAACTCAACACCTAAAGCCCTAGGCTAGCCAGGCACAAAGCCCGTGTACCACTGGCAGAGCGATGTACCATCGGCTCTCAACAACAAGCCCGACCCCGGTCGACAACTAAAGCCCGAGGCTAGCTCGGCACCTAAAGCCCTGGGCTAGCCAGGCAAAAAGCCCTGGGCCAGCTAGGCACAAAGCCCAGTGTACCACTGGTAGAGCGATGTACCATTAGCTCTTAACAACAAGCCCGAACCCGATCGGCACTAAAGCCCGAGGCCAGCTTGGCACCTAAAGCCCTGGGCCAGCCAGGCAAAAAGCCCTAGGCCAACCAGGCACAAAGCCCAGTGTACCACTAGCAGAACGATGTACCATCGGCTCTCAACAACAAGCCCGACCCCGATCGGCAACTAAAGCCCAGGCCAGCTCGACACCTAAAGCACTGGGCCAGCCAGGCACGAAGCCCAGTGTACCACTGGCAAAGCAGCATGCAGTTGGCCCCTAGAAGCTTGAGTCTATTTCGGCCTTCCGAGTCCGATGCTCCATCGGTCCCCGGAAGTCCATCTTCCTCGACTCTAGGATTCGGTCCTACATGGCTAAGTCGAGGTTATTCGAGAATGAATTAAAGGTTGCTCCTCAGTACCGATGAAGCCCCTAAGGGTCCCATGTCGGCAGCCAAAGGACTTGTGGTAGAAGCTACAGTTGGGTAAAGACAATTCTCATTGAAGGAAAAATTGTACTTCATTAATTCGAAGTGTTTACAAAACACCGACCAAGTCGGACTTGCAAAAAAAAAAATGAAATGAAAAAAGTACAACTTGAAGCTCATGGCTCGGCCGGCGCAGGCTCGTCGTCAGACGAGGCAACTTTGGAAAGACGCTCCGGCTCGACTTCAAGGGCCTGAGGAAGGTTCAGGTCTCGGGCGACTTTTTCCTTTCCATGCTGAAACCCTTGGAGATATGCTTCTGCCGAAGCTTCGGCCAGCTCGTCCATAAAGCGCTTGGATGCCCTAAACTCTTCTATGGTCCTGGCAGCCCTGGCCTCAACAGCTGCCTCCACCTCGGCAGCTCGAGCTTCTTTCTCCGCAACTAGAGATGCCACCGCTGCCCTCTCAGCCTCCAGGGCACAACCCGCTTCCTCCTCGGCCTTCTTCGCCCTCTCCTTGGCCTCCTTTGCCCTCTCCTCAGCCTCGGCCGTCTGATTCTTGGCCGCCTAGATGGCCACGGTCAATTCTAAAATATGCAGGTCCCTTGCCGCGATGGTGCCTTCGGCCACCATCAGCTGACTGAGTGCTGCCCCAAACAGCTGGCCTCAGCCTCTGCCCGCCTCTCGGCCGCCTTTATCTCATCAGCTTGGGCTACCCTGGCCAACTCCAGGTCCCTCTCGGCTGCCTCAGCTCGAGCACGAGCCTCCTCGGCCTCCTGTCAGACCTTCCGTATGAGGGTCTTTCCTCCATGGCCGGCCTCCCTTGTAACAGCCAGAGAGTTTGCAATCTGCATGTAAGCCTCATGTAAAAAAAAAAAAAAGAAGAGAAAAGAAGAGGAAAAGGGAGATCTAAAGGCAAGGGGCTGCAAGACTACTTACTTTAACCAGGGCCGCGTAGGACTCTCGAAAGAACGTAGCTGCCTTCAAATGGCTAAGTTCTTCCTGGACCTCGGGCACGAGGACTGGTGAGATAAGCCGCTCCGCCCAGCACCCATCGTTCAAAATGGAGTCCCGAGACGGCCTCGGCCTGACTCCATTTCCTCCAGCAGCCTCGGCGGTCTCGGACTCGGCGCGTGGAGGGCTGCTTGTTGGTATTTGCTCGGGGGGTGGACTTGCTGTCCCTGACGGTCCCTCACCCCAGCTCCTTGTCGCCTCGGTGGGGACTGGTCCACTGGGAGTAGGAGCTCCTCCGCTATCGCTGGCTCCTCCATGGCTGGCTCCTCTGTCGTTGCCCCTCGGCCACAGCCCTTTCTGGCGGGGTGTCGGCCATCAGATCGATCTCCGGGGCGGCCGAAGGCTCTTGCGGTGCAGGCGGTTCAGGCACCCGCACTGTCAGACGTTTCGGGGCTGATGTTTGCTGCCCCTCGCTCGGCCCCTCATGGGCCCTCTTCTTGGCGGCGGCCCTCATGAGTCTACGGGTCGGGACCTTCATGGATGTACAACATTAGTCGGGGTCAGTCAAAAAAAAAGGAAGACTTTGACTAAGTATGAGGGAGACTTACCACGGTGGGAGATGAGACCCGCCGACTGAAGGTTTTCCTTTGTTAGAAGCAGGTTGTACTGAGGGATGTCGGTAGTCAACAACTGCCCCAACGCTTCTTTGTCTCCAGGAAGGACGGTGGAATTCATGTTACCTCGAAGGTCAGGGTTCCCCCACTGGGGCTTAACCTGGTCCAGATTGACAAAGAAAAATCGGGATTTCCATCCCTTGACGGAGGTAGGAAGAAGAAGCTTGAGGACTCGACCGGGTCGGGGCTGGAACATCCACCAACCCTTCTGAGCCCGAAGGATGTAGAAAGAGCGAAAGAGGGAGACTCGGGGGGTAATGTGGAGGTGATGGCAGAGGACGATGAAGGCACTAACGACCCGAAGTGAGTTCGGGACCAGTTGAGAAGGGGTCAAGGAGTAATAGTCAAGGAGGTTAATGAAAAAAGAGGTAAGGGTAGGCAGAGGCCCACCCTCAGAGAAATTTCATAAATGGCCACTCGACTGGGTCGAAAAGAAATCACTCTATCATCAAAAGTCGGTAGATAGAGCCCGACATCCCAGGGGATTTGGTAATAGGCCCGGATGTTCTCCAAATCCTGGCCTGTTACCGTGGAGGCGACCCCCTCTGGGGATTCTGCCCCACCCTCGAGGAGGTGCCGACCTTCATCCGGCGTCTCCTCGATGGGGCCCTGCCAGCCGCCGCCGGGCATCTCCCTGCGGGAGCCTCAGGACCTGCCGTTGGGCCAGAGGGATGCGGTTCTCCGAATCGGAGGACCACTCAAGAGGAGGTGAAGGAGAGGGGAGAGGAGAAGGAGAAGCTCGAGGCCTCTCGGAAGAAGAACGATCCTCTAGATCGTCCTCTGAGGTCCAGGATTGGGAGCTCATTGCTAGAAAAAGGAACATAGAGGTCTAGAAGAGACGAAGAGCTGACCTGAGGAAGAAAATGGCGTGCGCAGGCTCTCAGGTTGCGGAAGGCCAGGAGGCAGAAGATTAGAGGATCAGAGAAAGAAGACAATGATGGCAGGAGCAGTGTGGCTAGATTCAACCCCCACCCGAGTTTTATTCAGTTTCAAATTGTCCCGCCTTGTCTCGTCAGCCACGTGGACCCCACCATAGGCTGGGCTACCTCGGTGATCGTTCAACGCGTGATATGATCTGCCTCCGGCCAATGATAGGACGCTGCTGACATCATCATTATGATGGGCAATGATGGCGCGACTTTCCTCACAGACTTCGAAGGATCAACCTTGCCTCGAGGACGATCGCCGCAGATCGGGTGGATGGTAGTGGCCGCCCTTTCACATCCCCTATGTCGCCTGCATAAAGTCATCGCAACATCCAGGGATACGTGTCCGAGGGCAGTTCGCAAAGGATGAAGATCAGCCACGTGGGAGGTGACACCCCTTTCGCCTTGCTGGGATGGGCCCGCTTCGTTTCAGGGTGAGGGGGCATCTGATATGACTGATCCAACGCCGTTAGAATAAACGGTAATGACGACTGACGGAGGCCTTCTCGGCCCTGAGCCCCCCTCGGTATTGGACTTCATGAACAGTATCTCAACCCCAAAGACCCCCTCCGGTCCTGGACTTCATAAATAGCGCTCAGCCTCGAGTTTCGCTCTCAGCCTCAAGCCTCAACCTCCGAGACCCCTTCCGGTCCCGGACTTCATGAACAATATCTCAACCTCCGAGACCCCCTCCGGTCCCGGACTTTATGAATAGCGCTCGGCCTCGAGCCTCAACCTCCGAGACCCCCTCTAATCCCGGACTTCATGAACAGTATCTCATCCTCCGAGACCCCCTCCGGTCCCGGACTTCATGAACAGCGCTTGGCCTCGAGCTTCGCTCTCGGCCTCGAGCCTCAACCTCCGAGACCCCCTCCGGTTCCGGACTTCATGAATAGCACTCGCCTCGAGCTTCACTCTCGGCCTCGAGCCTCAACCTCCGAGACCCCTCGGTCCCGGACTTCATGAACAGTATCTCAACCTCCGAGACCCCCTCCGGTCCCGGACTTCATGAACAGCGTTCGGTCTCGAGTTTCGCTCTTGGCCTCGAGCCTCAACCTCCAAGACCCCCTCCGGTCCTGAAATTCATGAACAATATCTCAACCCTCGAGACCCCCATGGCCTCGACTGCATGCACAGCGCTTGGCCTCGAGTTTCGCTCTCGGCCTCGGACTGCTTGAACAGTGCCCGGTACGTGGTCTGACCCTTGAGCCTTGCAACCTATAGCCTCGGGCCACCTGGCATGCCCACATAGTCCGTCACCCATCCGTAGCAGCATATGGCCATGCCTCATAACGACGTATGGTCCATCACATGTACGAGACTGTGCATGACCATACCCCGTTACAGCGTACGATTCACCACCCGCCCACAACTGTGCGCGGTCACATCCGGCAACCGCGCGCACCTGGTACAGCTATAGCCGTCGGACACCTGTGAAGCCGTACTGATAGATAACGCAGGACACCTCCGACACGCACGGTGACAGTACGACCCGTCACTGTCAGCCTCACCCTTTTTATCCATTATAGGACGAGGTACCTCGAAATCAGCTATCTTCTGGAATAGAAAGGTGGATCTTCGAACAGGTATAAAAGTGCACACTCTCACTGTAAGTAGGGATTCAAGAACTGAGGTTTTCTAGCTTCTTCCCACTAGTTAAACCCTAACTTTCTAGCTTCCTTCCGCTAGTCAGTTCTCGTTTGTTCCCAAGTGACTAACTTGAGCGTCGAAGGGTCTCCATCGGAGTATCCGGTCTCCGGGGACTTTTCTTGCAGGAGTTTGGCGAGGAGGACATCCGTTTCCCCGGCGTTTGAAGAAAATGACCCGACGTCAACAATATATATTTTGTTGATTTTCTCATTCGATATCATTTTTTTGGTTACAAGAACCGAGATATTATACTCTTAGGAATAAGGTATCGGCATCATCAATTAAAAATCAAGTTTAGGTGGAAAATTGGCGGTCCAAAACTAAGTCGCCTCTGTTCGTGCAAAAGGTCTGCAGTCTGGTTATTACAGAAACATATTCTCATCGTGAACTATTACCTCCGCTAAAGAATTATTTATTTAACTATCAACCCACATCAATATATATATATATATATATATATAGTCGTTACCAACCACTTCTGCACTGTCTCACTGAATTTTTAGCATTCTATTTATGAAGTACAATCCCATATTAAAGATTCCAGATGGCCAACAACGGCAAACCGGGCGACTTCGGCGCCCCTTGGAGGCGACCAGGTGGAGGGGCGAGCAGGAGCGCAGCGATCGACGCCGCCACGAGCAGTTTCGTCAATAGCTCGGTGCGAATCGGCCTCAGAGGCACGCCGGAGACTGCAACTAACATGACGAAGATCCCGACCATGAAGGCGATGAGACTGGCTGAAAGGTATGCAATGGAGGCGGACTCAAGGCCTTCCGGGGAGGAGACGGGGAGAAGTAATCCGGCGGCGCCGATGCAGATGGCGGATGCGGAGAGGGCAATTAGGCCGGGGCGGGGTTCGGCCATGAATTTGGTTCGCGACGAGGGGGATGTGTGGGCTGAGGAGGCCGGAATGGGTTTTTGTTTTGAGGAGGAGATGGCCGGAAAGGCTGGTCGTCTGCACCGAGGAGACCTAAGAGTTGGTCGCAAACTCGCAATTTATAGCGGGGAGCGAGGGTGATTAGAACGGAAGCAGGTCCCACCTGCCGCGATCCGGGAAGCTTCGTGCAAGAACCCGTCTCAGTTTCCATCAGCACGAACCTTCTTGATTTTTAATCTATCGTAGCACAACCGCTGTTTCATCTATCTCGAAGGAAAGATGGGAAAACTTCATGCGAATCCTATCCTGGATGTAGAATGAGGCAGGCACCAGGCACCAGATAGACCAGCACGCGGCTAACTTTCCTTGCTGCTTGGGTTGGTCAAGAAATGGGCGGGACCGCCGGATCAAGCGGTAGGCCAACATAATGGCTGGATAAAAGGAATGGTGAATGACGAGATGGGAGTGATATGGAATAGATAAATATGGCCTGGGTCAGAAGGAACGATGACCATTGAAAGTGAAGAAACCGATGCGAAAACGATGGACCAGGAATTAATGCAGCGTTTTAGAGTTTAGACCCGGGGGAATCGACTCGGTGTTTTGTTAGCCCCACAAGTATTCCATGCTTCATTTTCTTTTGGTTGACAAGGATGGATTGTTATCATTTTAAGAAGCTTCAGCTTGAACGGGCATTTCTTATGCGACTTTCATACTCAGAGACTGATGATTGAGGGTGATTTTCTATCGATCATTTCTTGACTGTAGAAGAAGAATTGCCATTCTAGCCCAGCTAATTCGATCCTTATTGATATATGGTCTATCCTGCGGGAGGACGACTTCGTTCAGATCCGTTATATTTATCGTGAGGCCAATTCGACGACGGACTGGATGGCCCGGACATAGCAAACAAGTTTAGATCATAGTATCAAATCTGGCCCGGACATCGATCTGGCCAAGGGCTTGTATCATTGGATCACTGGTTCAACCGTTGGATCACCGATTGAACCATCGATTCAATTATTTTAATATAAAATATATTTATATTAATAAAAATTAATTTTGAAATAGAGGGAAATGAGTGGTTCCCACCTAATGTTTTTATCCTCGACTCAAGGAATTAGAAGGGAAATTTATTGAGGAGAGAGAGGGAGGAATGGTGAGCTTGAGACTTGAGAGGACTTTGTTTTCCTCCTTCTTGTAGTTTTCTTCTTTTGACATTTTGGGTTAGGATGGAAAGGGATAGGCTCGCTAGGGCTCACTGAGGCTGGCTAGGCTCTCTCCCAAGTCACCTCAAAAGTCTACCAGCCTCTCTCCCAATTCGCTTCGAAAGTTGAAAAAAGCGAAGGCTAGAATTTGAAACGACACAAACACGTAATTCCATTTCTGAATCAGACCGGATTGATCGATTCACGGGTGAACCAAATGAGTTAACCGAGTCATTTTGGGTGTTTTACATATCCAGTTTTTATTAGAATTGGACCGGCTTGACCTTGAATCCCGATTCAACCGGTTCAACCAATTGATTTGATCCGATGCTGACAACTATGCTTAATGGAAGGCCTCGCCCGAGGATAAAGGGCAAGAGGCGGCTATGTTGTTGCCAATTGATGGAGGCCACGGTGATGGTACGCTTCACCAACTGCCGGGCATCCACAAGCAGATTAACTTGACAAGTTGGGCAATGAAATTTGGACCCATCTATTAGGATAAAGCGTGAAGAAATCCTGAATATCTTCAATAGATTAGTCTTTTAATGTGAATTCTTGTGATACTATTTTTCTATGTTGTTATCTTCTTTTTGTTATTTAATCCATCCTTGCAGTTTAAGAATAGCTAAATTGGTCATAATGAGCCAACTTTTACTGCTGAGGATGCACTTAAAATGAGGCTAAAAAATATGGCTCAAAATTAAGTATGAGACAACTTTGTTTTTTTGAAAATTTTAATGGTGTAAAATTTTTTAATAACTATATTTAATTATAAAATATTATAGATAAAATTATTAATTATATTTAAAACAAAGTTAACATAAAAATATAAAAATATCATTATTTCAGAAAATACACACACACACACACACATACACACACACACACACACACACACATATATATATATATATATATATATATATATATTACCCCTAGGATGGAACCTAAGAGCTTATGTATAAAAGATATAGGAATATAATATGCGCTCGTAGCTTAGATAGAATTCTAGCACAAATAGATTTGAATATATGATAAAATATCTACATAAATATAAAATAATATTACTCGTAAAATAAATCGTGCTACAACACCATCCTATAAAAACAATATGTTAATTATGAAAAAATATGTTATCAGCTTTTATTATGCTTGATATTAGATTACATCATTTCAATATCAATCCATTTCTACTAAGTGTCATCAACCTAATCTAGCTATCACCATGAGTTTAGAATGGCTTCAAACTAGTGCTCATCTGGCCATCACAGTAGATCTTGTCACCAATGATTCTCTGGCCATCTCAGTAGACCCTAAAACTAGTGTCGCATTTACACTTGTGATCCTTAAGCTATCTTGGTAGACTGACCCTAATGCTCACTCGATCATCATTATAGATTGTTAGTACTACAAGAATCCTGCGAAATAGCGGTGCCTCACTAAAACATGTTAGCAATGCAATAGTGATGTTAAAAATATGGTTGCTAAACCGTCCATTGCTAAGGAATATAGCAATACTGATTCGAAGCATCTCCAATTAGCAACACCAGTATAAAGCGTTGCTAATTTGTGATGCCGAAAGGCATCGCTAATTCTAAAATGTCACTGCTGCATGGGCAATAAAAATTAATAAAAATAGAAGATAAACATACATTCACTTGCTTTGACCTTATATCTACAAAAGTTTCATTTTTTTCGTATACACTTTCTTAAATAGCGCCCAATTGTTGGGCCAATGTTTTAACTCTTCAGCCTACAACAATAACAAGTTAGTAATTACATATCTAGATGATTAAAATTAAAACAACTACAAATTAGTCCATTAAATAATTAATACTTTACTATTTTTAATGAATGCTTCACCATAGATCGAGATCCACATGTATGATCATGTTCAATTATCTTTTGCATGTAAGAGTACCAAATAATTTTGCAAAAATTAATAATTTTAGGTAACAATATAAAACAATCATTTGCATGTTTGGGGTTTCAAATCTATTTTCACATTTTTTTAAACATTATTATGCATATATCAATATAGCATTAAATCCATAATTTTTATATTTAGTAATTTATAAAAATCATGATAATTGGTTTACTACCTCTTGGTGCTAATCAAAAAGTGTAAATTAGCTATTGGGTTCTTGGGTACCTACAATATAATTTTTCAAAATTTTAATCTTCAAAGTCTAGGATGTAAAATGACTCCTAAAACTCTACTCAATCTAATCCTTGACTTAACTTTGGGATTAAATATCTCAAAATAAATAGGCCCAAATGAAAAAATAAAAATTTCTCAAGAAACTAAGATCAAAACTGATTCAAACACCACCCTCCGTTTATTGGGTGGGCCCAGTCCAATTTGAGGTCCAAAAATTGGGCCCAAATGGGCTCACGGGCTGGGCTAAACCCAGCCCACCCCGCTGCCATCTTTTCCCTTTTCCCCTGCCCTTGGTTCACCCAAACCAGGGATTGCTTTAACGGTGGTCTGGGGTTGCTGCCTGCCCTTCCCTGATCGGCCAACGAGCCACCGACAATCGGCCTAGTGTCGGCCACCGGTGGTGGCCTTCTCCTTCTACATTTTCCCTCTCTTTTCTTTTCTTTATCCCTTCATGTCTTTGTTTCTTCCCTATGCAGAAGCACGGCCAGCCTCCTCTGGTTGGCTGAACCCCATCAGACGCCATCTTGATGCCGACAGGGGCCGCCAAGCGCGGCTCGGGCCCAACGAGTAGTGGGATGCCGCCGGGCCTGAACCAAGGTGGGAGTTGGTTTGTGTCCCGCTTCCATGGAGGGCCGCCTGGTGGCCCTCTCTCTCCATCTTCACCGCCCAATGACGGCTTCCTTCCTCCTATCGAGCCATTGGTCCGAGTGGCCTCTTGAGGCCGTCGGCCAGCCCTTGGCATGATCGCGACATAGCCCAGTCGTGGCATGTGCCAGTGTTGACCCAATTATTGATTTTGATGATTAACAAAAGATATGAGTATATTCATTATGTTTCTAACAAATTTGAAAAGTGTTTTAGGTATTAAGAATGTTTAATTATTCAAATGATACATAAAAACCGGCTGGGTTCGTTGTGATCCCGGATAAAACAACAAGTTGGAGTTGTGAGCTTGTAAAACAACTCGGCTGTAATCTGATTATAGTGTGGACCCAAGTGCTTGGGAGTGGACGTAGGTGTTGGATACACCGAACCACTATAAAATCTTTGTGTTTGCCGTGCTTTTTTCTCTCTCTATCTTCTTCATTTGTGCTTAATTTAATTCACACTTAATACTTTGAATATTTTAAAAGGTTAATTTTTAAGAACCCAATTCACCCCCCCTCCCCCCCTCATCTGGGCCTAATTGGTATCAGAGCAAGTGCTCATTTGAATTTGGTCTAACGATCAAGAGTAAAGATCCAAATGGCAGCTCAAGCTGGTTCATCTTTTTAGAAGGTCAATCCACTAATCGACCTCCTTTATTTAATGGAACTAATTATTTATTGGAAAGCTAGAATGAAAATTTTTATTCAAGCACTTGACTATGAATTATGGGGATCATAGTTAATGGTCCTACACACCCACAATTAGAGTAGATAATATGGTGATTCCTAAGCCGAAAGGGAATGGGATGAACATGATAGGAAGTTGGCTCAGCTCAATGCTAAAGCCATGAATGTTTTTATTGTTCTTAGATGCTAATGAATTTAATCGAATTTCTACATGTATTTCCGCAAAAGAAATTTGGGATAGATTAGAAGTTACCCATGAGGGTACTAATCAAGTTAAAGAATCAAAATTAATATTTTGGTGCATAAATATGAATTGTTTAGCATGGAACAAACTGAAACATCACATGCATGTACACTAGATTCACTGATATTGTAAATGGTTTAAAAAGTCTTGGTAAGACTTATACTAATTCTGAACTTGGTGCGTAAAATTCTTAGGTCACTTCCAAGATCATGGGAAGCGAAGGTGACTGCAATCCAAGAAGCCAAAGACTTAAATGCTTACCTTTGGAGAGCTACTTGGATCTTGATGACCCATGAGCTAACAATGAAACAACATCAAGAGGAAGTCAAAAAGAAGAAACCATTGCCTCAAGGCTGCAGAAATTGAAGAAAGCAGCAGTGAGGATGATGAAGATGATGATGAGACAACTCTCCTTGCAAGAAAATTTAAGAAATTTATGCAAAGAAGGAGACCCTTCCATAAGAAAAATCTGGAACAAAATGGAAGAGAAAAGAGAAAGAAAGGACAAAAAAAAAAGAAAAAGAACCCTTACATGTTATGAGTGTAAGAACCGGGCATTTAGATATGAATGTCCTCAATTAAAGAAGGGTTACAAGAAGAAGAAGGCATATGTTGCAACATGGAGCGATAGCGAAGAATCCTCTTCCGAGAAGGAAAAAAGAAGTTGCAAACATTTGCTTTATGGCAAACGACAATGAGGTAAGTTCTGAAACTCATGATTTTACATTTGATGAATATGAGGCATTTCAATGATTAGTTAGTGATTTTAAAATTTGAAAAAGAAAAATAAATCTTTGAAAAATGAAAATTTAAATCTTCTTAAAGAGAAAAATGAATTAACTCTTGAAATT
The DNA here is from genome assembly GCA_900491605.1 of Calamus simplicifolius. Classification (NCBI taxonomy): domain Eukaryota; kingdom Viridiplantae; phylum Streptophyta; class Magnoliopsida; order Arecales; family Arecaceae; genus Calamus; species Calamus simplicifolius. The sequence goes on along the minus strand of UESW01004134.1, from coordinate 982,790 downwards.
AAAGATTTAAAAGCTGAAAAGGAAGGTTTTCTAAAAGAAAAAGAATCAATTTTAATAAAAATTAATTTAAAGAAAGAAGTTGATAATATAAAAACATAGTTGATAAATTTACATATAGCTCAGAAAAACTAAATTTACTTTTAAGTAATCAAAGAGCTATTTTTGATAAAGCTGGATTAGGTTATAGACCTACATGAAACAAAAATATGTAAACAATTTCTTTATTAAGAAACCAACAAAAATGATGTTTCATGTCATTGCAACAAAAAGGGCATAAATCTTATGAATGCAATTTTAAAAAAACTAATAAGAATTTAAATATTAAAGGAAAGAAAATATGGGTTCCAAAAGGAACAATTTTTATTGCTACTAACCATGAAGGACCCAAGAAAGCTTGGGTACCTAAACATAAGATTTGATTATCTTGCAGGAGTGTCTTGTGGCCAAAGGATCAAAAGAAAGTGGTATCTTGATAGTGGCTGCTCAAGACATATGACGGGTGACAAGGATCAATTCATCACCCTTGAAGAAAAGAGGAGGAGTTGTTACTTTTGGAGACAATGGCAAAGGTCAAATTATGGGCCTTGGTAAAATTCAAATAACTCCATCTATTATTAAGAATATTTTATATGTTGATGGTTTAAAGCATAATTTAATTAGCATTAGCCAATTATGTGATAAAGGTTTCAAAGTAATATTTTTAATCCCATTAACAATAGCATTGTATTTATTGGAAATAGAAATGGCAATGTATACTTAATTGATTTAGACAATTTATCTACTAGTAATCATTGCTTAGTTGCTAATGCTAATGTAAATGAGATTGGATGGCTATGGCATCGTAGATTAGGTCATGCAAGCACACACCTAATTTCAAAATTAATTAGAATGGATTTAGTTAAAGGACTTCCAAACTAGATTTTGAAAATAACAGAATATGTGATGCATGTCAATTTGAAAAACAAACTAGAAACTCTTTCAAATCTAAAAATATTATTTCCACTTCTAGGCCACTTGAACTACTTCACATGGACCTTTTTGGACCATACTAGAACTACTAGTCTAGGAGGAAAGAAATATGGTCTTGTGATAGTAGATGATTATTCTAGATTCACTTGGTATTATTTTTGGCTCACAAGGATGAGACTTTCTCGATATTCCTGAAATTCTTTAAGAAAGTCACAAATGAGAAAAACACTACCATAGTGTCTCTTAGAAGTGATCATGGCACAGAATTTAAAATTTTTTGCATTGAAATGGCATTCATCATAATTTTCTGCACCTAGGATACCCAACAAAATGAGTGTAGAAAGAAAGAATAGAACTTTAGAAGACATGGCCCGTACCATGCTATGTGAAAGCCAACTACCAAAGTACTTTTGGGCGGAAGCTATAAACACGCATGTTACATCTTAAATAGAGCCATAATTAGACCAATCCTTAAAAAACTCCCTATGAATTATGGCATAATAGAAAACCAAACATTAGTTATTTTCATGCATTTGGTTGTAAATGTTTCATTCATAATAATGGTAAAGACAACCTTGGAAAGTTTGATGCAAAATCTGATGAAGGCATATTTTTAGGATATTCAACACTAGTAAAGCCTATAGATATTTAACAAGAGGAACTTAATTGTAGAAGAATCTATTCATGTAGTTTTTGATGAGTCTTTAGCATCAAGTTTAGAAAAGATTGATGATGAGGAAGATACAAATTTGCTAGAAAATATTGAAAAATTAATATAGATGTATCTTCAGATCATGAACAAGAAGCTAAAGATGATGATTCTCCTAGAGTTGATGTTATTGATACTAATCATAATGAGGTAGATCTTCCTAGAGATTGGAGATATGCCTATGGTCATCCAAAGGAATTGATTATAGGTGATCCATCTCAAGGAGTAAGAACTAGATCAATGAGAAATATCAATAATCATCTTGCATTTGTATCTCAAATTGAACCTAAAACTATGAAGAAGCTGAAAAAGATAGTAATTGGATGTTAGCTATGCAAGAGGAATTAAATCAATTTACTAGGAATAATGTATGGTCCTTAGTTGATAGACCTAAAGGTCATTCAGTTATAGGATCTAAATGGGTATTTAGAAATAAATTAGATGAAAATGCATAGTAATTAGAAATAAAGCTAGATTAGTTGCAAAAGGATATAATCAAGAAGAAGGAATTGATTTTGATGAAACCTTTGCACCTGTAGCTAGATTAGAAGCAATTAGACTATTACTTGCATTTGCATGTCATATGAATATCAATTTATTTCAAATGGATATTAAAAGTACATTTTTAAATAAATTTATAAATGAGAAAGTACTTTATGGTTTAATACAAGCACCTAGAGCTTGGTATGATAGGTTAAGCAAATTTCTAATTGAAAATGATTTTTCTAGAGGAAATGTTATTTTTGAAAAGAAAAATAAAGATTTATTAGTAGTAAAATATGTAGATGATATTGTATTCGGTGCTACTAACAATCTTTTGTGTCAAGAATTTGCTAAGTTAATGCAGGGTGAATTCGAGATGAGCATGATGGGAGAACTCAATTTCTTCCTAGGACTACAAATCAAACAAAGCAAAGAAGGGATTTTCATCAACCAAATAAAGTATACAAAGAAATTCTCAAAAAGTTTGGAATGGAATCAATCAAACCCCTTGGAACACCTATGAGTCCTTCATGCAAATTAGATAAAGATGAAGATGGTAAGAAAGTTGATCAAAAGCATTATAGAGGTATGATCGGATCTCTAATTACTTAACAGCAAGTAGACCAGATATTATGTTTGTTGTCTGTCTATGTGCTAGATTTCAGTCTGAACCTAAAGAATCTTACTTAATTACTGTAAAAGAATACTTAGATATTTAAGTGGAACTAAAAATGTAGGATTATGGTATTCTAGAGACTCAACACTAAATTTAATTGCTTATTCTGATTCTGACTATGCTGGATGTAAATTAGATAGAAAGAGTACAAGTGGTGCATGTCAATTTTTAGGAAGTAACTTAATCTTTTGGTTTAGCAAAAAGCAAAATTCAGTTGCATTATCTACTGCTGAGGCTGAATATGTTGCAGCTGGAAGTTGTGCTCAAATCCTTTGGATTAAGCGACAACTTGAAGATTATGGCATAACACTTGATAAAACTCTATTAGATGTGATAACACTAGTGCAATAACTTAACTAAAAATCCAATTCAACATTCAAGAACTAAGCATATTGAAATTAGATATCATTTTATTAGAGAACATGTAGCTAATAATGAAATTTGATTATGTTTGTACTGATAAATAATTAGCTGACATATTTACAAAACCTTTGAGTGAAGAGAGATTTTGTTATCTTAGAGGAGAGTTAGAGATTTGTGACCCATTGGAATGATTTTGAAACACCTAAAAATATCTATCTAGAATTCAATCAATTTCTTGAAAGTTCTTTCATGATTCTAAGGACAATTCATCTAGACAGTTGAACCATTTGATTCACAACATTCCAAAGAATTTTATCCAATTTATTGATTTTTCTTACGACAAGTTTCGAATCTTTGAAACTCTTTTTTTTCTGAAATTGTCTTGGAGTCGACACCCTAGTTAGTGGAGTTGACACCTCTTCTGTGTCGCTCTCGGTCTGAGACCTTGAAGCCGACACCCGTCTTAGTGGAGCGGACTCCAATTCGGGCGCTAATTGAGTTAGCGACTTGGAGTCGACACCCAACTTTGTGGGAGTCAACACCTTGTGGTCCCATTTTAACTATTTAGGGTAAAGTCGACACCTTTTCATCCCTAATCATTTCAATCTCTTCTAAAATTCTCTCCAAGCCTCCCAAAACCTAGAATCTCTCAAATCAACCATTCCCTAGGATTCAATGGCACCAAAGCGGAGGGGATCGATCTTTGGAGCTCCCATGGCGACAAGAAAAAGGAGTGAGAGGCGTCCGGCTCCTCAACCATCACCCAGCTCAGATTCTTCATCTTCATCCTCCACGCCCAGTGCCATTCTAGGTCCCACTTCACCTCAAGTTGATCTATTAGCAGGAAAAGTGATTACAATGGGAAGAAAAGTTGATTTTGGATTTTTTGAAGATGAGGGTTTCATCGTTGGCAAGCAATCAAAGATGTGGGATGGAAGAAGGTATGCTCTTTGGATGTTCCGACCTATCCTACTCTTGTTAAAGATTTTTACTTGAATTTATCTAGAGGAGATGGAGGTTTAATTAGCTTTGTGAGAGGAACAAGGATCCACCTTACCTCCGAGATTTTGGGTAGACTGTTAGATATACCAGTTACTGGACCCATTGCCAATATTCATAGTGACAGAGGAGCAGCTTTATCTAGAATGCTTGGAAGAGAAGTTGTTGAATTTGAAGAAGTTAGGGCTAACCAATTATCCTTGGAACTTAGATTGTTACACAATTTGTGGTAGGATATTATTTCCTAAGATCGGCCATTTTGAGTATGTTTCTGAGAGAGATGTTCTAGTTATGGACTCTGTTGTAACCGGCCAGCCCATTAACCTTCCTGGTATGATTTGGTATATGGCCGAGGTTGGAGGAAAGAAGAGATCTACCCTTCCTTATGCATGATTTTGACCACTGTTTCCAGAGCCAAGGAGTTAATATATTAGATAATGAGCCCATGAAAAGTCTTAGACACACTGATTACTACAATAAAGCTACACTGCACAGGATGGGATTCATTAAACTCAATGAAAATGGGAGAGGAAAGGAAGCATGATGATAATGCAGTGAGATGGACAATGCAGAGCCTCAGTGAGACATACTTCACCTGGCCCCAGCAGTCCTGTACCTCTAGTACCAGCACCAGCTTTTACTTCATTCACTTAGGCCTCTGTTGGTTTTTCTGAATTTAGATGGAACAATTGAAATCTTTATTTTTGGATCAAGAAGCTAAATTGAAAATTGACTTTGATAGTAGACTTATGGGTATAAAAGAATCATTTTACTCTTTAGAAGACAAAGTAAACAAAATTGAATCTTCTCTGGATCTTCTTCTGAAGCCCTAAAGTGTGACTTAATGAATTTTTGATAAAATCAAGGACATTGCGGGTGATTCTGACACATATTCGAGAAGCAATGTAGAACTACAGATAAAATACAAAATGCAGCTAACTTGGTTGAAAAGAGCTTAAATGATTTTATGAAAATACAAAGAAAGGAATGGAGAAGATCTTAGAAGAGCTAAAGAAACGTCTCTGATTTGGATATTAAAGTTTAGTTTGCTTCATATTTTGATATACTTAATCTTTGATGTTCAGTTTTATCTTTGATGTAATGAAGTTTGATGTAATGAAATATTTTGTTAAATGATGTAATGAAGTATCTTACTTTTTGAAAAATGTAATGAAGTTTCAGTATTCAATGAATTTCATATTGAACTTTGATATTAAGTTGCTTGGATTTTGAGTTAACATTGATCTATTCAAATTATTGATTCATATGTTTAAACTTTAAGCTAAATGAATCTTTCTTAACCTTTTTGTTGATAACAAAAAAGGGGGAGAGAAGATAATTGTATATGCATTGAGAATGAATAAATTTATTGAATGAATTTGATTAATTGATATCAAGCATCGAATGAACTTAATTGCATGAGTTTTACTGATAAGGGGAGAGAAGATGTTAATTTGAGTATCATGGGGAGCTACCTCATTCAGGGGGAGCTTACTATAAGAACTTAAAATTTGTTTTGAAACTTTTATTGTTTAATTATGCATATACTCAATGTTTTTGTCATCATCAAAAAGGGAGATTGTTGACCCAATTATTGATTTTGATGATTAACAAAAGACATGAGTATATTCATTGTGTTTCTAACAAATTTGAAAAGTGTTTCCAGGTATTAAGAATGTTTAATTATTCAAATGATATACAAAATTTTTGAATTAAGTTTTTAATGAAATTATTAAGTTCAGACCTTGGAGTCGACACCTACAGTGTCTGGAGCCGACACCAGGGCGTATCAGAACTTTTCTAATTTTCGGCATGGTTTGGAGTCGACACCTGAAACTTTGGAGCCGACTCTAACCTGAGATACAGAAGTGCTTTCTGTGTTAGTTTTTGGAGCCGACACCTTGAGTTCGGAAGCCGATACCTGAAGTTCGGGAGCCGACACCTAGGATTTCTGGAGCCGACTCTAACCTGAGAACAGAGAGCGTATTTTGGGACATGTTAGAGTCGACACCCTCTTTAGAGCCGACACCTAATGCGGCGAGCCGACACATACTTTTCAGAGCCGACTCCCCAACGAACTTTTTATTTCTATTTTTGGAAACCCGTTGGAGCGACACCTAAAAGTTGGAGCCGACTCCAACCTGTCAGGAACGGATTTTAAATGTCAGAACAGACTCCAACGGTATATTTTTTTACCTAATCTCTAACGGCTATATTTCTTTGCATGAGAAGCAATCCAAGTACATTTCAATGGCTATTTTTCTCACCTAATCTTGGATTAAGAAGATCTATAAAAAGGGCAACCGTTCGTTTGAAAAAAATAGACTGAAAAAAATTGGAAAAATCAAAAAGAGAGAAATCAAAGAGAAAATCTCTGTGTCCACGCCTATCATCTGAAGAGAGATCAAAGAGAAATCCAAAGCCTTCAAAGATCAATTCGAAGGATTTCAAGAAGAAAAGAAGAAGCTCAAAAGCCTTTTTCCTCAACTTTCTCTCAACGATCTTGTGAAGAATCAGAGCTGAAGCTTGATTCAACCATTCAAAAGAGAAGAGGAAAAGAAGAAAAGCTCAAATTCAAATCGCTTCAAACAGGCTTTTCTAATCCTTGTTATTTACATTGCATATTTGCTCATTTGAGGAGCTATTTGTATTGTAAACTTTATTTTTAAATTATTGTTTGCTAATTCAATCAGGGGGATTGAATTAGTGGAGGTAGTATACCTCGGCAAGCTAAGGTTAGCTTGGGTTTGGGTTGAGTGCTGGTGAGCCCGAAAAACAGCTGGGTTCGTTGTGATCCGTAAAACAATAAGTTGAGTTGATCTTGTAAAACAACTCAACTGTAATCAAGTGATTATAGTGTGGACCCAAGTGTTGCTTGGGAGTGGACATAGGTGTTGGATACACCGAACCACTATAAAATTTTGTGTTTGTCGTGCATTATTCTCTCTCTCTATCTTCTTCATTTGTGATTAGTTTTATTAATTCAGTTACTTAAGCACTTTCATATCAAAATATTTTCAAAGTGTAAATTTTTTAAAGAACCTAATTCACCCCCTCCTCTGGGTTGCCATCTGGGCCAACAGCAAGGCACAGCCTGGTCGTGGCACAGCCCAACCATGCATGGCCAAAGCGGATCACGCCTCTCTCTCTCTCCCTTTTCCTTTCTCTCTCTATAGCGAGGGCCTTGCTATCGCCGCGGCTGGCTCTATAGCGAGGGCCTTGGCTGTGCCGCCGCATAGCCCAGCCGCGGCATGGCCAAGGCACCGCTGCGCCTCTCTCTCCCCTCTTCCCTTCTCTCTCTCTATAGTAGTGGCGGAGTGTTACTAGCTGGTGGAGGTGGCATGACAGCGATTAGGGGTGGAGGTGGTCGGCCGGCCCCCTTTTGCAAGAAGGTATAGTGATGAGGACATCAGTTCAGATCAGAGTTCGGGTCAGTCGAACCAGTCCTTGGATGTTCCTGTACCAGCAACCCAGAATCAGCAGGCCACTTTAGGGAAGCCCACGCTAGGTAGTCTACGAAGGTCCAAGAGGTTGTAGAACAAACGGGCTTGAAATTCCATGTTTGGGCCGAGTGTACGGAATTGACCCGACTTCGTTTGACCACTTTGGTCAATCGAATCCGGTCAGCGCTGTGTCGGACTGGGCCCAAACTTGGCTGGTCACATGAAAACGGACTGCTGATTCAAAGTCATCGCCTTTGGCGATGAGCTGCTGTGGATTTTGCCATCCGGGCTCGTCTGATAGGAGTTTTGGGCCTATTTTATTTTAATGGCATAGTTGTAATTTTTAACTAAATTATGATGTTAGGTTTTATCTCTTTTATTAGGTTGGTTTTGGGCGCCATTAAAAGGCAGAGAAGAAATACGCTATTTTAGATTTCCTTTTTTTTTTTCTCTTGAATGGAGATGAATGTTTTCTTTTTTTTCTGATTCAAAACAATTGAATTGAAATTCAATTGCTCTTCCTTTAAATTTCGGATTGTGAGTGATCAAAATTCAAAATTTTCCCCTTTTTCTTGTCAAGATTCGAACCAAATATGGACGAATTCTTTTCTCGTAGATTAGATCGTCTTGAGTTGCAGGCGTTTTGAATATCGCCCTGCATCAACTTGGTATCAGAGCCTTGATCCATTCCTTCCATTACCGCCTGATCCATTCCTTCATTACCGCCTTGATCCATTCCTTCCAAACCCAATATCAACCCTAACCGAAATTTGATCCAATGGAGTGAAGAACAACGATCAATCCCTGAGAGACGCCGTGAGAGATGCTATGCAAGACGCCATGCGAGACCAGTACCAGGTGATGCAACAGATGATGCTAACCATGCAGCGATGATGGCACGGATGGAGGTGCAAAATCGTGCCCAACCCATTCGAGTGGAGGAGCGAGATGAAATTGATGGAGGGGAGAGGGGTTACGAAAATCTGGAGGCACCACCAATTCGAAGAGGGCAACAGAGGCCTGATGTTGGACTTCCAAGGTATGTCGATCAACCTCCCTATTTCAAAATCGAACTCGGTGGGAAGCAGGTTCAGGGTCGAAATTCCAGAGTTTAAAAGGAGGAATTAACCCAGACGAGTATGTTGATTGGACTTCAGGTCGATGATGTTTTTCGTCTGAAGGAGGTGCCCTTAGATAAGCAGGTACCGCTTGTCACAATTCGATTCAGAGATAGGGCTGCTGCTTGGTGGCATGCGCAGCACTATCGTAGATATA